>PVKU01010951.1:0-47641 GCA_004027475.1 Anoura caudifer | reverse complement strand
AAGCCAACTAAGCAAACCACTACAACAGGAGCAGAAACACAGAAATGGAGATCACATGGAGGGTTAGCAATAGGGGAGTGGGAAGAGGAGAGAGGGGGACAAGGTACATAGAACAAGTAGCATAGATGGTAGGTAGAAAATAGGGGGAGGGCAAGAATAGTGTGGGAAATGTAGAAGCTAAAGAACTTATGACACATGGACATGAACTAAAGGGGGGAATGTGGGTGGGAGGGGGTATGGAGGGTGGAGGGGAATGAAGGGGGAAATGGGACAACTGTAAGAGCATAATCAGTAAAATATAATTAAAAAAAAACAAAGAATAAAAAAAAACTAAAAACCAAACATTTGTTCAGTTGCTTCTGCTCAAATTATACAAACTTTTTTCCTTTTCCTTTAAACAAGTAATTTCCTTTTTCTTTAAACGAGTAAACCATATGCCCAATAAGTGTTTTGTTTTTTTGTAAAGAAGTAATCTCAAAGAGGTTATTATGGACAGTGAGGACAGTACTCAAAAACAATGTTAGAATTCTTCTTCAAAATTGTGTTCAGATCTACATTTACAAACCATAAGAAGGAATTACCTACCATCTGTGAAAGCCAACTACAAACTAGGCACCAGTACTCTTACTTTTCTCCTCTATACTAATCCTATAAGGTGGGTATATGCGTTTGGTTTAAGAGATGAGAAAACCAAGTCAGGAAAGTCCTGTGACTTTCAAGTTCCTGACACAACACTGGCTCCTTTCACTGTTCTATAGCCACCCTCAATAAACAGACCTTAAGCATTCTTCAACCTGATGATCATCAACCCTTTTTTCCCAATCTTATCTCCAAAACATTTGTTAATCACCCCCCACCCCCAAAAGACATATCCAAGTTCCAAGAAATGATTGGCCACCACAAAGAGCAGTCAAGAGAAAAGTTCTTCAGTCCTTAAAGACCAACCTAGGAAAAGGGACCCCCCGGCAATGCATTCTGAGCAAGGATGGTACTGTTCAAGTAACTAATGAAGCTCAAAGCAAGAATTATGAAAAATGTCCATATAGTTGTTAAAAATATAGACTTACTTGCATACAAGAAATGGAATTTGAAGGTGGGGGAAAAATAAAGATACAGTCAAAATTCCTTCCTAAGAATTCACATGTGTATTTGTAAATACTACTATCTGCCAACAGCTTTCAGAATGACTAGAAGTGTGATAAATGTTCTCTATGCAACAACAGCTTGAAGAACCCACTGATAATTTCTTCAGTCACACCTCTCAGAAAAGTTTTGAGTGACATCACTGTATACTTGAATGACTTGACAATCTAATTTGCTTGTTGATAACCTTACCTTTCCACTTAATATTTACAGTAGTAGACAAATGGTAGAAATGAAGAGACTTTCACAAGTATCTGCTTATAGCCTGAGGCTACAATGGAACTATAGCAATCTCTCAAAGGACATGCAACAGTACCCAAAGCAATTCCCACTTCTATAAATCAGGATATACTTCATTTTTAACCACTTGTAAAGCCCTGATAGGTCCCAAACAATACCAAAACCATACCAAACCACCTCTCACTTTTATGTGATCAAATTCAAAATTCTCTCCATTACGAGAGCTACACACACAGGGGAACCCAAAATAAACAGAATTTACTTATAAAAAAAAGGATTACATTACCTTTAAACATCAGTCACTTTCAGAGCACTCTCCATTTGATTCAATACACCTATCAAAAAGTTAGGTGTAACTTAAAACAGTTTTTGAACTTGTTGATTCTGATATCTTTTAGTGCTTCTGCCATTTTTTTTGTTTCACCTCCCCCACATCAGCAAATAGCTTCCCTTTGAGGACTTTTTTCATCCGAGGAAACAAACAAAAAAAAATCACTCAGGGCAAGACCGGATGAATAAGGAGAGTGGGACATGGGGCTGTACTGTTTTGGGTCAAAAGCTACTGAACACTCAGCACAGTGTGGGCAGGTGCGTTGATAAATCACCCATCATGAAATGGGCAAACACACTGAAAGAGTCTCCAAGAAAAATTCACTGAAGCTGAACACAGCCTCTTACAACAATGCCAGCTGGTACACTGATACAGACAGGTTCCTAGAACACTCACCTAGGAGGGGGAACCTATACTACAAGGGGCCTGCTCTTCAGAAGATAATTCCAGGGGTTTTTTGGGTCAATCCTTGTATGCCAGAACTCTGGACATCTATTTTTTCTTTTTCTTTTTTTCCCCCTGTCTATTTTGTGCCTACCTATTTCGGTTCTTATTCCCTGTACCTTCCCCCCCATTCTCCCCTCCCCCTCCCCACTGGTAATCCTCCACGCAATCTCCATTTCTGTGGTTCTAATACTATTCTAAGTTGTTTGCTTAGTTTTTGTTTTTGTTTTTTGGGTTCAGTTGTTGATAGTTGTGAGTTTGTTGTCATTTTTACTGTTCATAGTTCTGATCATCTTCTATTTCTTAGATAAGTCCCTTTAACATTTCATATAAGGGCTTGGTGATGACAAATTCCTTTAACTTGACCTTATCTGGGAAGCACTTTACCTGCCCTTCTATTCTAAAGGAAAGCTTTGCTGGATAGAGTAATCTTGGATGTAGGTCTTTGCCTTTCATTCATGACTTTGAATACTTCTTTCCAGTCCCTTCTTGCCTGTAGGTTTCTTTTGAGAAATAAGCTGATAGCCTGATGGGAATTCCTTTGTAGGTAACTGTCTCCTTTTTTCTTGCTGCTTTTAAGATTCTCTCTTTATCATAATTAACCTTTGGCATTTTAATTATAATGTGCCTTGGGGTGGTCCTTTTTGGGTCCAACTTCTTTAGGACTCTCTGAGTTTCATGAACTTCCTAGAAGACTATTTCCTTTGCCAGATTGGGAAAGTTTTCCTTCATTATTTGTTCAAATAAGCTTTCAATTTCTTGGTCTTCCTCTTCTCCTTCTGGTACCCCTATGATTCGGATGCTGGAGCCTTTAAAGTTGTCCCAGAGTTTTCTCAGCCTCTCATTTTTTTGAATTCTTATTTCTTCATTCTGTTCTGGCTGGATGTTTATTTCTTAATTTTGTTTCAAATCCTATGTTTGAGTCCCAGTTTCCTTCCCTTCACTTTTGGTTTCCTGTGCATTTTCCTTTCTTTCACTTTGTATAGCCTTCATTTCTTCCTACATTTTGTGACCGAGCTCAATCATTTCTCTGAGCATCCTGATTACCTGTGTTTTAAACTCTGCATCAGCTAGGTTAGTTAGCTCCTCATCACTTAGTTCTTTTTCTGGAGTTTTGATCTGTTCTTTTATTTGGGTGTTATTTCCCTGTTATGTTGTAAGGGGCAGAGCCTTAGGTATTCACCAGAGCAGGGCAATCCTCTTTGCTTGTGCTGTGGTGCTTTCTGTGGGGGAAGGGTCAGAGAGGGGACAATGCCACTTGCTCGCTCTGCTCTAGTCCTACTTTCCATCACTTCCCTCACTTCGCACAAGCAGACTGTGTCCTTTCAGATGCTGATTCGCAGATGGGTGGGTTTGTGTACGTTCTAAGACCCTGTGGACCTCTTCCACAGACTCTCCTGTTATCCTGAGAGTTTCTCCCACTGAGACAACTCCCACAGATTTTTAGAAAAACTCTGGACATCTTTCTATCCATACAAGTTCTTAAGGCCCTAGAGCTCTTGGTCATCCAGGTTTTCTCCATGAAGGATGACTATAACCTTTAGAAGCTCTAGCTAAAAGTTCTCAGGCCTGGAAAATCTCCAGAACATCATGAACCTCTTGGGTGGGTTGGGAAAAAGGAAGCAGACAATAAAAGAGACATACCATTTAGATATGGAATAGATTTCTATAGGCTTACCTATTTAAAAACATCTGCAAACAAAACTCATATGTAATCTGAGTGGTTTCTGTATTATCAACAGAAAAGGGGGCAGGGAGAGACAGAGAAAGAGACTGAACAGAAAAATCCAATGTTAATTCTCTTTACAATAACAAATAATACTGCTGATTCAATGAGATAAAATTATCATAGGATACAGTTGCCTGGCAGATGTGCCTTGTCCACTTCTTATGGTATCGACTCACATTACCAACTTATTAACTAGAACTGTAAGATGTTTTAAATATAATCATATACTGGATAGTGCTAGTGAAACATTAAGCCACTACAGAAATATCCTGAGCAGAAGTAAATGGAGGGGAGGAGGAGAGGAGAGGAGAAAAGAGGAGGAGGGCAGGGGAGAAGAAAGAAAATGCCAAGTCCCACAATGAACAAATATAAAGAGACACAGAGGATTTCTGATCAATACCAAAAGATCTGGTCAACTGCTCCCTGTTCTTCATCTTTTATGTAGCCCAACCAAGGAACTGGATTATTATCTAAAAAGAGAGTAAAACAAACCTGCCACACTAAACAGATGGCTGGGGATGGTTTTGGGGGAGATGTGGGCGAGGGCTGGGGGGGTGAAGAGGTATAGAGTAGTGAGGTTGGTGTCACTGTATACAGGAATTCCTTCCTTCTCTAAACAAAAGTATAGGAGCTGGGACTAACCCCTAGACTGGAAAATATACCTTCCAATGCAATCCTTCTTTCAGACATCAGAAGAACCCTAGGCCTGAAAGCCCTAATATTAACAAATACCTCCATCCTTGGGGCAAAGGGAGAGGGAAAAGAATACGAGGGCTATATCATGCTTCTGATTTGAACAGTGCCCTCCAAAACCAGAATCAGAAGAGCCTGAGGTTAAGTGCTTTATCTGGCCACTTCATACTGTTAAGAGGGAAAACAAGAAAAGAAACCAATGCTAGAACAAACAGCTTTAACCATTTTAACCTAATTTGGGGTTGGTTCTTTCTATTTCAGAGGTGGTTGGATCGCTTTAGTGACAGATACAAAGTAATATTTTTATTAAGATGGCCCTCCATTAAAATCCCCTCCCCTCTGGCCCCATGTCCAAGGAACTAACCATACAACTGGTCTGTCACTTAAAAGCACTAGAATATCACAGCTGTATTTATTGTACAATAACCAAGCTTTAGAGAACCTGGAAAATTCAACATTGAACATTTTGCTGCAACACCAGTGAAATTAAATGGGCTATTAGTAAATAAAAAGAACAAAGCTGTTCTAACATATACAACTTACTAAACCCTTCACCACAATGACCTACAGTCTACATATGATTATACAGCAATCTTTTATAACATATTGTACTTTTAAGCTATATACTAACATCCAGAAAAAATGATTTTTTAAAACTACATTTGCTGAAATTCTAAATACAGTGTTCAACTCCACCCCTGCCTCAATCACCATCCCTGTATCCTTTCTCTCTTAACCCTGAATCTTTTCTTTCGAATCCTAAGCAGCCAGGAACAAAAATCTCTTAAGGTTCCAAAGACTTGAAATTCTTGTTTTTACCCTTCAGTGGTCTATTGCTTTGTTAAAAACCCTAAATAGAAGGTACCTTTAGGCTAAGGAGATTGAAACACCAAAATGCCAGCAGTCCAGCTGTTTTCTTTTCTGATTAGTGAAAAGGAAACCCACAGAAAGATTAAAGATTTAGCCTTGCCCCAGAGCTAACACCCTCTTTCCAGCATCAAACATACCTCTGCTGCTCTAAGCAGAAAGACAGAATCACATCTAGATCTCTGGCATCACTTTATGGGACATTAATAATGACCATGACAGTCTGGCCAGCCACCCACCAGCTCTTTAATTTAAAGGTCATCATAATCCCAGTCCTCCCTTGCAGACTATCCTTTATGACACACTCCCACACAACAGCAGGAATCTAATAATACACTTTTCAAAACAGGTATGATTTGAAAAGTGTAATTTATGATCTAGAACTTGAAGAGCAGTAATTTATGATCTAGAACTATTGCTTTTTTAAAAAATTATACTTTAATTATTAGATATAACCTTCATGAAAGATGTTTACAAAGCACAAAACATACCTGAAAAACTGAATTCTGAATAATGATTTTGGGCAATATTTTCTCAAAACATGCAATACACTTTTTAATTCCTTAATCCTGGAGAATTTTTCCAGCTTGATCTTCAATTCCAAGTGTCTCATTCAAGTCAACTCTGGAACATCTCTAGGGAAAGATTCTCACTGAACTCCCCCCGTTAGCAAGTTATTCCAGTGTCTGTATGACCTCACTGTCAGATAAAATTTTAGAAGATTAGAACATTTTTCTTTTTCAGTTCCAGAACAAAGTAGTTTAAAGATCAAAAAAAAAACTGCTATGCATCCCTGCTGACACAACAGGGTGAAGAAAAGAAAACCACTGGTTAATACCATCCAGTTACTAGGGAGTTTATTTCTGAAGCTATGAATATAGTTTTGAAATATGAAGCTTAAAATAACAGACAGCCAGAGTGTATGGTTTTTGCTGCTACATTTCTAAAAATTAAATCCTTTAATGGCTATTTTGTCCATTCACCTTTCTTTTAACAATGAGAAAGGGGAAAAGAAAAACATTTCATGCTAGTAAATGCTTTATTGACTTAACTCTTATCTCAACAAAAAGACCCATACCTCACATCCTTTAAAAGACTGGGCATTTTTTAAGCCAAATATACAAAACATCAAATGCAAAGATTTTGCTTTTAATCCTTAGACTACAGCCAGGTAGCTAGTGCTAATGGTCTGCCCTGTGTATCACCTACTACACAATCCCCTCACAAGGTTCCAAACCAGTATCTTTAAAGGGCTATCCTGAAAACAATACAATACTTGGTTCAAAATAATTAAATACCAAGCATACCTGGTTCCAGGTGTCACTTAGTTTTCATAATTAAACTCACATTCTAAAGGGTCTATGTAACAGGTAAGATAGAATCTTCTACTAATAATGAATTTACTATCATCCATATTAAGATAAAGCATATTTGTTCATCCATTTCATTCAGTTATTTGAATAACAGTTTTAAAATATTCACTAAATACAATCAAAACAAAGTTTCAAATTCACACATTTAAGTATCTTTGGTTATACAGTTAATTTATTTAGTTGGGTTCTGGTACATGGAAATATACCTATGTGTATATATGTATTAGTTTACACACAGAAAAGAATTCCATTTCATACTCATAGTAAGTAATTACTCCTAGTGTACAAATCCATGAGGGTATCAAAGACAATAAAGATGGTTTCATACAATCCTCTCATCTTCAAAAAAAAAAAAAAAAAAGCCTCTTCTGCATTTGGAATGAGAATTAGAAGTAGAATAAAGCCTGTTCTTGATGGACCAAAGACCTGTGAAGCATACAAAGATAATTCTGAACAAAGTTTTCCCAACCTGTTCTCTTTGCCATCTTATCACACTCTCCACTGTAATCCTTTCAAGATGTACTGTCTTTGGAATATAAAGTCAGTAATTACACAGGTACAAGGGTTTGAATGAAGAACAGAAAGTTTACTCAGGCTCATAATCAATCACACATGGGCTAGGCATGAGGGGTCTCTCTGTGAAGTTCCTCACTACAACTGGGACCAACAAGGATGTTTGCTCCCAGCACAATGATGCTACATCAATCCAATCAAACCATATACGCAGGATTAATTTGAAGGGTGAAGAAGAGGGTATCTGGAGTAGTTTAGCTGTCCTTAGCAAAAATGAGACACTTTCCTGGCTATTCAAGAACTTTATCAGGAACATCAGGAATTGAGTACTTACATATGCAATGAATGAAGCAAATTCCCCTTTTACTTATCATTCCATCCTTGTGATTATCATGTCCCTTCCTTGCCACCCTGAGAAACCTGACTAACCAGATGAGTATAAACCCTTTTCAGAAACTACACTAATTCCTAACCTAATTGCATGAAGTTGCTTCCTTTCTCTTATTTCAACCAGTTTCAAAAATAAGTATTTACACAACCAGGAAAGAAATAATTTCCATAATAATTTGAGGTTCTTATTAAATATCTACAGAACAGTAAGTGAGAAGGCTACACTAAGGCATTTTTCTCCCCGCAAGGAAGGGGAAAATAACAATGAGAGATAGTATGATTTGTCAATGCAAAGAATAGACAGCTCACCACTTTATGTACTCCCACTAGAGAAATGATAATACATTATAAAGAATATCTTTAAAATATATTATTGAATACTTATACAAACTTTCCAGCCAGCCCTCCACTCACATGCATAAAGTGCTTGCATAAATGTACAAACATTAAAACCCAGGATCCATGAGTCACTCAAGGAAATGACTGCTGCAGGCAAAGAATCAATTAATACATTTCCAGGGTTTCCACAATGGGAAGAAATACTTTCAAAGCAAAAGAATTTAATAAATTTGCATAAAAATTACTAAACATCTAAAATAGCTAATTTCAATAAGTTAATTTATATTTGTGTGCATTTTAATCTCAGAAACAAAGAGATCAATGCAATAACCATCCTACTCAAAGCCAAAAGGAACAGAGCTCTACACAGTAATATTCTTGCAACATTTATATAAGAGGCTCAGTGCTCTTTCTACCACACTCCAATCTATCTGAAATAGCATAAGATACACCATAACTGGCTGTTGTTCCTTACAAACCTGTAGGACTTGGTAGGAAAGGCTGATCACAAATAAAATATCTCATTATCTCCTCAAAAGAACCACAAATCACTCTGGCCAGTGTGGATGAGTTGGCGGTGTGGCTCAGCTGGTTAGAGCATCAGCCCGTATACCAAAAGGTTGAAGGTTCAATTCCCAGTCAGGGCATGTGCAGGAGACAATTGATTTACTTTTCTCTCTGTATCCCCACCCCGCCCCCCCAAATCAATGAAAAAGATCCTTGGGTAAGGATTTTTTTTAAAAAAAGAACCACAGATCATTTCATCTACATAAACAAGTATAAGAACTGCTATAAGGAAAATATATTCCAAAAATATAGCCTTTCGTATACAACATGGATAGAACCCTTCCTTTGCTGTATTTTCTTCTATAGCTATCAGCATAGTCAAGAAGTATATATTTTAAGACCTTTCTAGACTTATCAATACTTGCTTTGCCATAATGCTGACAGAGATGGCTTCTCTTACCACTAATGTGTAAGCAAGAAGTCATTTCACCTGTTCAGAAGGCACCAGAAACTCTACCTAACAGCTTATAACAAGAAATAAGAAATAATGAGCCCTGGCTGGTGTGGCTCAGTGGACTGAGCACTGACCTGAAAACTAAAGGGTCGCCAGTTCGATTCCTGTCGGGGCACGTACCTGGGTTGTAGGCCAGGTCCCCAGTGACGGGTGTGTGAGAGGCAACACACATTGATGTTTCTTCCCCTATCTTTCTCCCTCCCTTTCCCTCTCTCTGAAAATAAATAATTAAAACATCTTTAAAAATAAAAAAAGAAGAAATAACGATATGCCTGCTGAAGTTGAAGAACAAATCAGCATCCATAAAATTCTAAAAGTTGTCAGGGAAATGAAGACAAAATTTGGATAACTGGTAACAAACTGATTTCATTTCTGCCTTGCCTTCCCCATCAGGATATTAACCCAATTAAAATAACCAATCTGCTTTATCTCCTGCCTCACCTTTTATTATTAAGTTACACATGGTAAACAAGCAATTTTACAAATTTTCAAGTAATAAAATACTTCCTTTCAACTGAAATCTCACAAATAACATGAACATAAAACTAAAAAAAAAGAAAACCAAGTGTTCTAAGGCAGCAGTGCAGTTTCACGGAAGACAATTTTTCCACAGATCAGTGCCCCACACCCCATCATCTGCTATCATGCAGCCAACAGGGTTGGGGGCCCCTGTTCTAAGGTAAATATATATTCTAAGTTCAAATGTAAAGTCTTCACATATTATAAAGTCTATTACTGAAAAAAAGGCTAATTAATATAGACTAAAACCAAGAGTTATGGATAAGAATCATAAACAAAAATTAAATATTATACAAACAAGAATACAATACATGGCAATCAAAAATCCTGATTCACACACCTAAGTTGTTATCAATAACAGATTTTTATTTTAAACAGGTTACATCTGAGACTTGAGAGGCTCTTTATATTAAACAGAGATAGAAAAAAATACGCATTTTGAGATCACAAAATGACAATGCAATAAGCAACAATTAATGTATTAATGGTAGCCAATGTATTAAAATTGAGTTTCTTTTTTTAAAGATTTTATTTATTTATTTTTAGAGAGAGATGAAGAGATGAAGAGAGGGAGAGAGAAGGGGAGAGAAATAGCAATGTGTGGTAGCCTCTCACATGCCCCCTACCAGGGACCGGGCCCACAACACAGGCATGTGCCCTGACTGGGAATTGAATCGATGACACTTTTGTTTGCAGGCCAGTGCTCAATCCACTGAGCCACACCACCCAGGTCTAAAATTGAGTTTATTTTTTAAATAAAACTTTACTCAAATATTTATAGAAAGACTTAAAAGCACGTCCACAGAACACCCTGAGCAACTACTGGGTGGGCCAAAAAGTCCCTTTGTTTTTTCCATAAGATGGCTCACACAGCACTTACTTGTCTTTAACTTAATTTGAAACAATTTTGTTAGATTGTATTGTGACAACCATCATAACAGCATGCATTTAAAAAAACCTTCTCTGGCAATTTTCGGTCAAGATGGGAGCACAGGCAGACATGGCTACTACCCCTTCACAAAACCACATCAAAATTACAACTAAAATATAGAACCACCATCACTCAGGAACATCAGATATCAAGCTAAATGGAAGTCTGACAACCACAGAATTAAGGAAACCACATCCATCAAGACTGGTAGGAAGGGTACAGATAAAGAACCAGCTGGTCTGACAACCACATGGATAAAAATTCCGGAGGGCTATCTTAGGAGACAGGAGTCCCAGCCCCACACCAAGCCTCCCAGCTCAGGGTCTGGCTGCAAAAACAAGTAGGGATTGAGCTGGTGGAAGAAACTTCTAGAGTCCCAAGCAGTTCCTCTTAAAGAACCCACACATGGTCTTAGGTACTCACTCATTCTCTCTGAGCTCCAGCACCAGGGTCAAAGTTTGAAGACACCAGTGGCATACAGGGAGACAATGAAGTGTCTTGCATCAAGGTGAGCAGAGGCCACTGTCCCTTTTCTGAACCCTCCCCCCAGGGAGCCAGTAAACTGGTGCCATATCTGAGACTCCAACAACCTTGCTAACACTATTTCACCCACCTTAGAGATACCCAGAGGCTCTGCCCCACCCAACTTATGGGCCCACCCAAGCTGCTTTTCCATAAGAATGGCTGGTATTGGCTCCTAAATCCTATCAAACAAGCAAGCTGGTCACAGTGAGCCATAGCAGCAGCCAGGTTACACTCACAGCTTGGCTTCACCTGCGACTCTCCAAGCCCAGCACAAGTAGCAGCCATCTCAGATTGCTTTACAGTTCAGGCAGGGTGCCTGGGCAAAACACAAATGGGGGCTGACTTAGGCCTGCACCACCCAGGAAAACCGCAGGGCCAGCATACCCAGTGGACAGCCACAGACCACACTGCAGCAACACCACCCTGCCCCTGCACAGCTGATCCTCCATGGAGGGCAGAGGTTGGTAGTTAAGTGATCACTGCCAGTCCTGGCAGCTGACTGGCCTAGGTAAATCCCTCCTATTGATCTGCCAACAGCAACCAAGGCTCAACTATAAAAGGAGGGTGTACTTGGTCCATATGAAGGGCACATCTCAAGTACACAGCTTAGGTGATAGGGGAGACTGTGCCACTGGACTCTACAGGACACCTACCACATTAGGCTACATTACTAAGACATTGAGTCAAATCAGCTCTACCTAATACATAAAAACAAACACAGGGAGGCTACCAAAATGAGGAGACAAAGAAACATGGCCCAAATGAAAGAACAGATCAAAACTCCAGAAAAAGAGCTAAACAAAATGGAAATAAGTAATCTTATCAGATGCAGAGTTCCAAACACTGGTTATAAGGATGTTCAAGGAACTTAGTGAGGACCTCAGCAACATAAAAAAGACCCAGTCAGAAACAAAGGATACACTAACTGAAATAAAGAACAATTTAAAGCAAACAACAGTAGAGTGGATGAAGCAGAGAATCAAATCAATAATATGGAACATAAGGAAGCAAAAAACCACCACACAGAACAACAAGAAAAAAGAATCCAAACTAAATGAGAATAGTATAATCAGCCTCTGGGACAACTACAAGAGGTCCAACATTCACATCATAGGGGTCCTAGAAGAAGAGAAAGAGCAAGGAATTGGAAATCTATCTGAAAAAACAGTGAAAGAAAATTTCCCTAATTTGGTGAAAGAAATAGACTTCGAAGTCCAGGAAGGACAGGGAGTCCCAAACACGGTGGATGCAAAGAGCCCCACTCCAAGACACAGTATAATTAAAAGGTCAAAGTTTAAAGATAAAGAGAGACTCTCAAAAGAAGCAAGAGAAAAGATGTTAGTTATAAGATGGTTGCCAGATAGGAGGGGCAAGAAGGAGAATGAGTGAAGAGGTAAGAGGATTAAGAAGTACAAATAGGTAGTTACAGAATAATCATGGGGATGTAAAGTACAATATAGGAAATGGAGTAGCCAAAGAACTTACACTTATGACCCATGGACACAAACAATGGTGGGGGGATCGCCTGAGGGAGTGAAGAGTAAATGGGAGGAGAGGGACTAGGGGGTAAAATATCAAGACAACTGTAACAGCAAAATCAATAAAGTTAAAAAATAAATTTATCAAAACTGGTGAATATTTGTATAGCCATTTTAATATTTAAGATGGAATAAGCAACATTTTCAGCATATTATGCTTTATTATTTCAAGAAAAGGTAAAAACTCAACTGAAATACAAATACAGATTTGTGCAGCATATGGATAAGGTGCTGTCACAGACTGGACTTGTCAATACTGGTTCGTGTAATTTCGTGCTAGAGATTTCTCATTGGACGATGCTCCCTGGTCAGGTAGACCAGTTGAAGTTTATAGAGATCAAATTGAAACATTAACTGAAAACTATCAATGTTATATCATATGGGAGATAGCCAACATACTCAAAATATCCAAATCAATAAATACGGGTGAAAATGAAAACTGTATCTTTTATTTTAAGAAAGAAACATACGGACTTTTTGACAAACCCAGTATTTCAAATCACTGCTCTAAGCCACCTTCTAATACATTATAACTCTAACCCACCTCCCAGGAATATCTCTAATTAGAGGGAAGTCTATTCTTTCTACATCTGAAGTTACATAAATGGTTATTTGAACTTGAAGTATTCATATGTCTAAAATAACCTAATTCTGTACTCAGTAAACCAGTATAAACTGTTGTCCCTCATACTCAAAGATGAAACTGATGATTGTTCCTCTAATGACCTTGAAGAATCCAAAAGATTAGCCATCTTACCCAAGGATGCACGTGGGCAGTTTTGAGGGCTGGTAAATTCCACAAGCATCCTCTCTGTCCCAATCAGAGGAGCTAAGTGTGACAAAGTGCAGCCAGATGGCTAAGTCCAGCCCACCACCTGTTTCTTAATAACCCACAGCTAAAAATGATTATTAAGGATTGAATTGTGCCCTCTACGAGAAAAGAGATCTGTTGAAGTCCTAACTCCAGGTTCTCAAAATGAGACCATTTAGATAGAAGGTCTTTACGGAGGTAATCAAGTTAAAATGAGCTCATTAGGGTTGTCCCTAACACAATATGACTAGGAAATCTGTACAGAGACAGACACATACAGAGGAAAGACCAGGTGAAGAGAGACAAAGAGAAGATAGCATCCATGAGGCAGGAAGAGAGGCTGAAACAGATTCTTCCCTTAAATCCTATGGAGGAGCCAATTCTGCAACACCTTGACTTCTGACGTCAATCCTCCAGAACCATGAGGCAATAAACTTGTTTCTTAAGCAAGGTAATTGGTGATACTCGGTTACAGTAGCCCTAACTGACCAACACAAATTGTTTTTACATTTTCAAGCAGTTGGGGGAAAAACTTAAAGAAAGTTATTTTGTAACTTGTGAAAATTACATAAACTCACATGTCAGTGTTAATATATAAAGTTCTACTGGAACACAATAACCTTTTAATTTGTATTGTCTTATGACTGCTTTTGTGCTGCAATGGCAGAATTGAATAGCTGCAACAGAAACTATATGGCCTAAAATGTTTACTGTCTAGATTTCTAAAGAAAAGTTTCCCAGTCTACTGTCACAAACTGTAATAACTGGTCGTACATGCACAGACACCAAAAAGGTCAATCTATTACCATTTTCCATCTTTTTCAGTAGCTCTTCAGTATCCTAATTGTCTTAGAAACAATAGCTACATTATATCTATTTTCCAAGGTTCCTCTACGTGTAGATCAAGTAGATAACAAATATAAATGCCTCATTAAACTACAAAATGTAATAAGCATGTAAATTATAAAACCACCCACATATAACATAAGTTAAGTTGTAACAATTTTAAGGGAAACTACCAACGTGTTCTGGAAACAACTAACATATTCCTAGACCACAGACCTGATAATCTCACCAATGTTAGTTAATGTGTCCGATAAAACTAGATAAAATACCAGGAACTCCCAGCCAAGATGGAGGCATAGGTGGACACACTGTGCCTCCTCCCACAATTAAGAACAAAGATTTAGAAACAAGAAAACAACCAGAACTGATAGAAAATTGAACTGTACGGAAGTCCAACCACCATTCATCCAGACCTATTAAGAGGGGCGGAGTCGCGGCAGGAAAAAGTGGAGGTTGATGGACCTGGGCGCGCAGGCAGCAGCAGCTAGCAGACGCCAGGTGCACAGGCAGCGACTAGCGGACGCTGGGCACAGGGTGGCAATAGTGCAGACCTGGTGCAGACCCGGTGAGGCAGCACAAGGCGGATGGCTGACCAGGTGGTCCCACATTCACGTGCAGATAATCCAGGTGAAGGGGAAGCAGCAGAAGGGACTGGAATCCCAGAGAGAGCAGAGCAAGCACCATTGTTCCCTCTCGGACACCACCCCCACATACAGCGTCACTACCCAGCAACTGGGCTGTCCTGCCCTGGGGAACACCTAAGGCTCCACCCCTCAACCGGTAACAGCCATGACAAGACCCCCCCCCCAAAAAAAAAAAAGGCTCAAACTGGAGAACAAATCAAAGCCCCAGAGCTAATTCATCTAAGTGACCAAGAGACAGCCAACCTATCAGATGCACAGTTTAAAGCCCTGGTGATCAGATTTCTCACAGAATTGGATGATTTTGCTCAAAAATTAGATGAACAAATGAAGGCTACATTAAGTGAAATGAAGGAAAACACACAGGGAACCAATAGTGATGGGAGGAAAACTGGGACTCAAATCAATGCAATGGACCAGAAGGAAGAAACAACCAAACAGAAAAGAATGAAGAAATAGGAATTCAAAAAAATGAGGAGAAGCTTAGGAACCTCCAGGACATCTTTAAACATCCCAACATTCTAATTATAGGGGTACCAGAAGGGGAAGAGGAAAAGCAACAAGTGGAAAATTTATTTCAACAAACAATAAAAGAGAACTTCCCCAGTCTGGTAAAGGAAATAGACTACCAGGAAGTCCAGGAAGATCAGAGAGTCCCAAAGAAGTCGGACCCAAGGAGGAACACACCAAAGCACATCAGAATTACATTAGCCAAGATTAAAATGAAGGAGAGAATCCTAGAAGCAGCAAGGGATAAGGGCACAGTCACCTACAAAGGAGTTCCCATCAGACTGTCAGCGGATTTCTCAAAAGAGACCTTACAGGAAAGAAGTATTCCAAATCATGAAAGTCAAGGACCTACATCCAAGATTGCTCTATCCAGCAAAGCTGTCATTTAGAATGGAAGGGAAGATAAAGTGCTCCTCAGATAAGGTCAAGTTAAAGCACTTCATCATCACCAAGCCCTTATTATATGAAATGTTAAAGGGACTTTTCTAAGAAAAAGAAGATAAAAGGACAGTAAAAAGGCAGCAAACTCACAGATATTAACAACCACACCTAAAACAAAAGCAAACTAAGCCAACAAGTAGACCAGGAGCAGGAACACAGAAATGGAGATCACATGGAGGGTTTGCAACAGGGGAGTGGGAGCAGGAGAGAGGGAGAAAAGGTACAGAGAATAAGTAGCACAGATGGTAGGTAGAAAATAGATAGGGGGAGGGCAAGAATAGTGTGGGAAATGTAGAAGCCATGGAACTTTTATGTATGACACATGGACATGAACTAAAGTGGGGAATGTGGGTAGGAGGGGGTGTGCAGGGTGGAGGGGAATAAAGGGGGGGATGGGACAACTGTAATAGCATAATCAATAAAATACATTAAAAGAAAAAACAATGGCAAGTTGATAGCTGTTCTGCACCCCCAGGGAGTGGGACTGGGGGGGAAGGGCCAGATGCCCCTGCATTACCAAGAACTCTTTCCCTGGAAAGTACTAAAGATGGCAGCCAAAAAAAGGTAAAAGATATGGGGGAACTGACAAAAGAAGCACATCACAAGAGGAGCCAGGATGAGGTCACATAGGAAGTTTCAGGCCCAGCATTTAAAATAAGGGTAGGATGAAAGAGAAGGGAATTCCACCATGCGGCCTGGGCTGTTAAGGCGGGATTCTGTCATGAGGGCTGAAAAGGTGTAAGGAAAGAGCTGATGGAGCTGTGCTGGAACCTGGCAGACCTGATGGAGCTGTGGGGGGACCTGCCTAACCAAACATGGATTTTTGCGAGATGCTTGGAAGTGAACTGTGACCAGGAATGCTGAACTGCAGACTTCTGCTTCTTTGAAGGACACACGGAAAAACCACTCTTTCGGGATCCGTGGCTCCCCATACTCCACTGTGATCCAGTGTAACATGGAACATGGCTGCCTTGAACTGCTACATGGAGGCTGAGATCAACCTACGCCAGATCTTCAAGGAGAGAGCTGCTACAAGAGGATGGCAACTCTGAAACCCACAAGTGCACATTCTAGAGGGGCTAGAGACCTACTTGCACAGCCAGCTTAAGAACAGATAAGGACATGGGGAACTTCCAGGCATGGTTTTGGCTTATAGCCTGGTGGGAAGCAGGGAAAGTGCTGGGTCTCAAGGGAGAACAGGACTCTGAGCTGGAGTGCTCTCAGTGCCCCCAAAAATTGGAATCCTATAAACTTTAAAAAAAAAAAAAACACCTGTTTCCTTCAACACTAATTGTTGGCTCATAAATCAAGGCACCACATGCACAAGCCTCAGTGTACTCATTTACAATATGCATTTTCTGGACCAGCATTCAATCCAAGATCTCCCACACTGCACTTAGTTGTCATATATTGTTAGTCTCCTCCAACCTGACGTAGTTCCTCAGTCTTTCTTGATAGAGAAGAAATTTAAAAGCAGCTACTACGACTTCCAGACAAGATACAGGCATAGGTAGACAAACTGTGCCTCCTCGCACAACCAAAAGAAGGACAACAATTTAAAAACAAAAAACAACCATAACTGACACAAAATTAAACTATATGGAAGTCTGACAACCAAGGAGTTAAAGAAGAAACATTCATCCAGACCGGTAGGATGGGCGGACCCTCGCATGCAGGACAGCAGCAGGTGGACCCAGCAAGGCGGCAGATTGTGGAACAGGGGCACAGCATGCAAAGCAGCTGGCAGACCAGGTGGCCCCACATTTGTGCACAGATAAACCACGCAAAACTGAATAGTGAGACAGACCACTCAATCCAGTTTCCCAGAGCAGAGAAATAAAACCTCAACCCACTGATTGAAAACACCAGTGGGGGTTGAGGTGCCAGGAAAAACTCCCAGCCTCACAGGAGAGTTCACTGGAGAGACCCACAGGGTCCTAGAATGTACACAAACAAACCCACCTGAGAATCAGCACCACAAGGGCCCATTTTGCATGTGGGAAGTGGGGGAAGTAACTGAAATCCGGCAGAGAGCAGAGCAAGCACCACTGTTCTCTCTCGGACCCCTTCCCCACATATAGCGTCACAAAACAGCCACATGGGTTATCCCGCCCTGGTGAACACCTAAGGCTCTGCGACCCTCACTACATAACAGGCGTGTCAAGACAAAAAAAAAATGGCCCAAACAAAAGAACAGATCAATGCCCCAGAAAAAATAGAACTAAGCAACGAAGAGATAGCCACCCTAACAGATACACAGCTCAAAACACTGGTAATCAGGATGCTCACAGAGTGGTTGAATTTGGTCGCAAATTAGATGAAAAACTAAAGGCTACACTAAGTGAGATAAAGAAAAATGTACCGGGAACCAACAGTGACGGGAAGGAAACTGGACTCAAATCAGCGATGCAGACCAGAAGGAAGAAAGAAACATCCAACCAGAAAAGAATGAAGAAACAAGAATTCAAAAAAAATGAGGAGAGACTTAGGAAGCTCCAGGACATCTTTAAATGTTTCAACATCCGAATAATAGAAGCACCAGAAGGAGAAGAGGAAGAGCAACAAGTAGAAAAGCTATTTGAACAAATAATAAAAAAGGACTTCCTCAATCTGGCAAAGGAAATAGACTTCTAGGAAGTTCAGAGAGTCTCAAGGAGGTTAGACCCAAGGAGGAACACACCAAGGCACATCGTAATTACATTACCCAAGATTAAAGATAAGGACAGAATCCTAGAATCAGCAAGAGAAAAGGAGGCAGTACCTACAAAGGAATTCCCATAAGACTGTCAGCTGATTTCTCAAGAGACCTTACAGGCAAGAAGGGACTGGAAAGAAGTACTACAAGTCATGAAAGGCAAGGACCAACATCCAAGATTACTCTATCCAGCAAAGCTATCATTTAGAATGGAAGGGCAGATAAAGCACTTCTCAGATAAGGTCAAGTTAAAGGAGTTCATCAATACCAAGCCCTTATTATATGAAATGTTAAAGGGACTTTTCTAAGAAAAAGATGATAAAAAACATGGACAGTAAAATGACGGCAAACTCACAATTATTAACAACCACACCTAAAACAAAACGAAAACAAACTAAGCAAACAGCTAGAACAGGAACAGAATCACAGAAACGGAGATCAGGTGGAGGGTTATCAACGGGGAGTGGGAGAGGGAAAAAGGGGGAAAAGGTAGTACAGAGAATAAGTAGCATAGAGGTAGGTAGAAAATAGAAAGGGGGAGAGTAAGAATAGTGTGGGAAATGTAGAAGCCAAAGAATTTATATGTATGACACATGGACATGAACTAAAGGGGGGGATGTGGGTGAGAGGGAGTATGCAGGGTGGAGGGGAGTGAAGGGGGGAAAATGGGACAACTGTAAGAACATAGTCAATAAAATATATTTTTTTAAAAAAAGCAGCTATATACTCATGCTCAAGGATTCAAGAGGAACAGATATTCGTAACAAATAGGAAATCTCAGCAGAGAAGCAGAAACTATTAGAAAGAACCAAATGAAAATTCTGGATTGAAAAATACAATATCCAAAGTAAAAAGATTCACTGGATGCAGTAATAAGATGGCAGAAGAGTCAGTACACTTGCAGAAAGATCAATAGCAATTATCCAATCTAAACAACAGAGAGGAGAGGGAAAAAAAAATAAGAAAACTGAACAGCCATATGCGCTACAATTATTTCTACAGACCAATTATTTCTGTGCATCCTCTTTTGTGTCTTTTTGTGTTTCATCAAGTGAATATTTGACTATGAGTCATCATTTTTCCAGTACAAAACAAACAAGGCAATATAAGTCTCCAGAAATGGGATTATTTCCTGTGTAAACATCCCAGGTCCTTATAAAGTAGCCTACATGTTTGATGCTAACACAATGTCTTTTATACACAAATTCCTAAAAGGCTAGGTGACCACAAAAGTATCTCTCACTGATATTTATGGTGATTGAAGTAAAAATAAGGACCTCTTCAAGCAATACAGAAAATTCAAAGGCCACTGGATAATATAACTACCAGGTAGAATGCACCAGTATCTCAAATACTTCTGAACTCAAAATTATCTGCTTTCAACAATCTTTGGGAGTGTCCTAGGAAAACCATTAGATAACATAAATTTTTAATCAAGTTCTAGTGAACAAAATAGCTTTGTTATGACATTATGGATAAGCGCATTTATAACTTCAAATTTCTCTTTAATTCCAGGAAGAATTCAGAAATGTTTGTGTGCGTCTTTAAAAATAAGGAAAACTTTTTAGATTTAATTATTTTCCTCATCAGCTAAGAAATAAAGGTAAACTTATCAAGGTAATTCAGAATTCCTTCAAGCACCACATCATGTAATAATGTTAAGCAAACTATATACCAACACTTCACAATACCACCTTCAAGTCTAAT
Source organism: Anoura caudifer (assembly GCA_004027475.1). Classification (NCBI taxonomy): domain Eukaryota; kingdom Metazoa; phylum Chordata; class Mammalia; order Chiroptera; family Phyllostomidae; genus Anoura; species Anoura caudifer. The sequence continues at coordinate 27,394 of PVKU01010951.1, read as the reverse complement.
TTCAGGAAGAAATTAAAAAGTTCAAAGAATAATAATCCCAACCAATCACTTTCTAATACTTTTTTAAAGCTCTCTTCTTGCTAAATAATTCTAATCCAAATATTATCACCATCAGTCTGGGGCTGGCAAAGCTGCCATTATCTCAAGGTTAAAGTTAGGAGTTCCCGCTTTAACAACAGGCAGAGGTTGTCACAAGAGATGTGGCACTGGGTGACACACACCAAAAGTCAAGTAATGCTTAACCCAGAGATTCAAGAAAACTAAAGAGTGAAAGCCCTACTCCAAGTTCCATAGTTGAAACAAAGAAATTTTTGCATCCATCATTCCACCCCCAAACCTATCTATGAACTACATTTTCTGTGACCCACTCCTATTCAACCCACCTCTCCATTCCCAATGGTGGCACCCTTCCCTCCAGCGTCCTAAACACTTAATTCGGTGTTTAAGCTCTTTTAAAATAAAGTCATTTGTGTCCCTAATCTGCAGCTGAATTCTGAGGCCAATTTACTTTTTGTACTCAAAATGCTCAAACCACGTCCCCAACCATACAATCTTGTTTCACATAAAATTTGTTTAAAGATTAGCATTTCAGATATCACAATGCATGTGAAATATGTAGCTTCTACATTTTTGGCAAGAAGGAAAATTCTTCAGTTAAAAAAGCTAAGAAAATGCATCATTGCAATTATAGTTATTGTTTTATGTGTTCCAAAGATCAATTTCAACAGAAAAATTACATATATATTGAAAATGTTGACAAGTCTTATTATGTGTATGTATAATTTTCTTGGTCTTCATACAAAAAAGGCTTTTCAACACTTGCACACTATTGGTGGGATGTAAACTGGTGCAGCTGCTATAGAAAACAGTATAGAGGTTCCCCTAAAAATACAACTATGGTATGATCCAACAATTCCATTCCAGCTAAATAGCTGCACCAGTTGTTTTCCTTTATCCAAAGGAAACAAAATCACTATCTCAAAATCAAATATGCAGACCCATATTCACAGCAGCATTATTTACTGCAGCCAAGACAAGGAAACAATTTAAGCGTCTATCTGCCAAAAGATAGAGATCAATGAATACAGAAAATGTGTTATCTATATCAAATGGAATATTATTCACTCATGAGAAAGAAATTCTGCCATTTGAAACAACATGGATGGACATGTACAACATTATGCTAAGTGAAATAAGTCAGACAGAGAAAGACAAATATTGTATTTAAATATTTTTTTAAAAATGAACTCAAAATTACAGAGAACACATTGGTGGTTGCCAGAAAGAGGGGGGAGTGGTGAAATGGGTGAAGGCAATCAAAAGATAAAAATTTCCTTTTAACGTAAGTTCTGGGTTGCAGCATCATTTACAATCACCAAGATATGGAAGCAGTCCAAGTGTTCATCAGTACAAGAGTGGATAAAACAACTATGGGACATTTACACGATGGAATTCTACTCAGCTGTAAAAAAGATAATTTTACCCTTTGTGACAGCATGGCTGGACCTGGAGAACATTATGATTAAATGAAATAAACCAGTCAGAGAAAGACAACTACCATATGATTTCACTTATACATGGAATCTAATGAACAAACTGAACTAACAAGCAAAATAGAAACAGACTCACAGACAGAAAGAGGAATGACAGCTACTAGGGTGGGGGAGGTTAGTGAGTTGAGGGATTGTGCAAAAAGGAAAAAGGACTTGTGGACATAGAAAAACAGTGTGGTAATTGCAGGAGGGAGGAGGGTATACAGGGTATAAATGGTGATGGAAAAATACAATAAATTTTTTTTTAAAACAAGGTAAGTGATGGGGCTGTAACATACAGCATGGTGAGTATAGGCAACAATCCTGTATTATATATTTCAAGGTAGCTAAAAGAGATCTTAAAAGTTCTCATCACAAGAAAAAAATTGGTAACTATGGTGATGGATGGTAAACTTATTGTGATAATCATTTCACAATATATACATTTATCAAATCATTGTTGTAGACCTAAAACTAATACAATATTATGTCAATTATATCTCAATTTTTAAAAAGGCTGTTCAACACAGACATCATACATGACAACATGCTACATTCCCTCTCCTAACCATTCATCATGTCCCACTGCAAAGAAGAACCTTGCAGGAAAACCTATAATCCTTTCCAAGTGGAATTATGGTAAGTAATCAACGGTTCTCATATTTAATTAAGAAACCATTTTGCTTATCTTAGATTCCCAGTAAGTTTGCCATTATAGAAAATGTTGTCTGGTAAGAGCATAAAGGGAAATTGTCTGCATATGTGAAAGAAAAAAAGAAATCATTAGATAAGAGTTAGGCCTCAAAGCAAAAGCCTTATTTGATTTAATTTTTATTTAAATTCAAAAGCAGAACTTTCAAATTGCCACTAATCTGAAAATTGATCCAGGTATGTCTCTTCAAATCCATAAACCTGGTAAACATTTATCCTTAAGTGATCAGCTGGGGAAGAGTAAGAGTCTCTACCTTAGTCCTCAGTAATCTAGAGCAGCAATTTTCAACCAGTGTGTTGCAAGAGTTTTTAAAATATGCAATATCTGACTAGTTAGTCAGAGCACTGACTCTTTTCCTTTATATTGTTCAATGAAAAAAATGACAACAGCCAACACAACAATAGCCATCTGGTGAGAATTCCTGTCTTGAACCATAAATATATAGGTCATACAATACAGTTGCATTTTATTGCTCATGTCGCATAAAGGTTGAGTCCAATTGGTTAATTCATGGTATCAGAAATTCCTATATCCAAGTATACGCACCTGACTTTTTAAAAAGTCACCTTGAAGCAAAAAGGATAGGTAATGACTATTTTTCTGAAACTTAAAATTATACCTACTTTTTTATCAGAGTGATCCAAAAAAGTAATAATTTTGGTGTGCCAAACAATTTTAGTAATTACTTTATGTGTGCCACAAGATGAAAAAAGGTTGAAAATCACTGATCTAGAGAATCCCCTTCCCATGTGGAGTTAAGTGTGTTCCATCAATCCAATCCATCCATTCACTTACACAAAAATAATTTTACCTGTCAGGACTGGCAAATGTTCCAAACACCAATTGTCCTAAACTGTTGACTTGCTCTAATAAGGTATTTATCATAATCAAAGCTTACTGCTTCCCCATTTGAAAATATGTTTGAGAAATCATTTTGGCTAAATGAGACAGAAAAATCTGTGAATGCTAAAACTTTTCAATAGCAACACCAAAACAGGTCATCATTAAAAATAAAAGAAATCAGCAACAGGGGAAAAGTGGGACAACTATAACAGAACAACATTTTTATAAAAAAGAAAAAAAAGAGGCTCCTGGCCAAGATGGAGACATAAATAGATAGGCTTTGGTTCCTCGCACAAACAAAAGAAGGCTAACAACCAATTTAAAAACAAAACACAGCCTGAACTGCCAGAAAATTGAACTTAAGGAAGTCCGACAACCAAGGACTTAATCAAGAAACATTCATCTAGACTGGTGGGAGGGGCCGAGATGGGCAGCCAGTGGCTGGCTGACCAGCAGGTGACATGGCAGCTTGCGGACCAGGCAGTCACACATTTACATGTAGATAAATTGTGAAGAATAACTGGAGAGCAAGACAGACCACACAACCCAGGGTTCCAGCACCAGGAAGAAAGTCTCAAAACCTCTAGCTGAAAAAATCTGTGGGGGTTGTGGCAGCAGGAGAAACAGTCTCACAGATGTCCATGAAGGGGCCCATGGGGTCCTAGAACATACACAAGCACACCCAACCAGAAATCAGCACCAGGAAAGCACCTTGAGGGGCACAATTCACTTGTGGGTAGCCAAGGAAGTGACTGAAAGTGGGGCAAGAGCGGAGAAGAGGCAGTGTTGCCTCTCTGACCCCACCCCCCACATACATCACCACAGTGAAGCAGAGAGGGTTGCCCCGCCTGATGAATATCTAACATTCCACCCTATATAATGTAAAAGATGCACGGAGACAAAGAAATATGGCCCAAATGAAAGAACAGATCAAAACTCTAGAAAAAGAACTAAGTGACAAGGAGCTAGGCAACCTATCAGAAGCTCAGTTCAAAACACTGGTAATCTGGATGCTCACAGAAATAGTTGAGTACAGTCGCAAAATAGAGGAAGAAGTGAAGGCTATGCAAAGAGAAATAAAGAAACATACACAGGGAACAAATAGTGAAGGGAAGAAAACCAGGACTCAAATCAACAATTTGGAACAGAAGGCAGAAATAAACATTCAAACAGAACAGAACGAAGAAACAAGATTTCAAAAAACGAGAAGCTTAGGAACCTCTGGAACAACTTTAAATGTTCCAACAACCAAATCATAGGGGTGCAGGAAGTAGAAGAGGAAAAGCAAGAAACTGAAAACTTATTTTAAAAAATAATTAAGGAGAACTTCCCCAATCTGGTGAAGGAAATAGACACAGAAGTCAAGGAAGCTCAGAGAATCCCAAACAAGTTGGACCCAAAGAGGAACACACTGAGACACATCATAATTAGCCAAGATTAAAGAGAAAGAGAGAATCGTAAAAGCAGCAAGAGAAAAGGAGAGAGTTACCTGCAAAAGAGTTCCCATAAGGCTATCAGCTGATTTCTCCAAAGAAACTTTACAGGGGAAAGAAGTATTGAAAGTCATGAAAAGCAAGGACCTACATCCAAGATTACTATATCCAGCAAAGCTATCATTTAGAATGGAAGGGCAGATATATTGCTTCCTAGATAAAGTCAAGTTAAAGGAGATCATCATCACCAAGCCCTTAACCTCATATGAAATGTTAAAGGGACTTACCTATGAAAAAGAAGATCAAAACTATAAACAGTAAAATGACAACCAACTCACAACTATCAACAACTGAACCTAAAAAAAAATAAAAACAAACTAAGCAAACAACCAGAACAGGAACAGAATCACAGAATTGGAGGTCACATGGAGGGTTATCAGCAGGGAGAGGCAAAGGGGAAAAAGGTACAGGAAATAAGCATAATTGGTAAGCACAAAATAGACAGGGGGAGGTTAAGAACAGTAAAGGAAATGGAGAAGCCAAAGAACTTATATGCACAACCCATACACATGAAACTAAGGGTGAGGGGGAATGCTGGAGGGAATGGGGATACCAGGTAGGGGTGGGAAGAAAGGAGAGAAAGAAATGGAGCAACTGTAATAGCATAATCGATGAAATAAACTTTAAAAAAAAAGAATATGAAAAAAGAAATCAAAGTATAACTTAAAGAATAAAATTAAAATGACACAAAATGTTCTTATCCTATTCCCTTGAGTGCATTTTTTTTAAATGAGGCCCAATCCAGATTCGATAGGAAGAGTGTCACTGAATCACTTATTCCATTTCCACCCATGACACTAGTGGAGAAACGGGGTAAAGAGCAACAGTACATAACATATTTTCTCTTTTCTATCCTTACTACCAATAGTTCAATAAAATTTTAGCGAGTTGTAAAAACAGTGAAATAGATAAAGCTTCGGTTACCCAGACTTAATGCCCACTAAGAAATATTTCTAGAATTTTGGAAGGTAAAAATCACACATTGTCATACATAAACTCCATGGCCCTATCCAACTCTCTTCTCAGCTACAGTCAGAGAAGGGGAGACTTCATCTGCACCCAGATATAAACAGGATAAAACCCTGTAACTTTCATAACTTGTAAATGGAAATGCTAACAGTAGTTTTAACCCCTTAAAGAACTTACTTCATTTGTGAAGTGCAAAGTCACACCATACCAGAGGATTCATGTGATGATTAAACCAAGTGAAGGTTTAAAGACCTTGGAAGAGTGCTTTTTACTGTACCTTAAATAAATTACACTTATATGCCACTAATGCCTTTTGCCATGTTGTTCCCTCTGGTTGGAATGCCTGTCCTCCTCCTTGTTGCTTCTCCTATCTGAACCATGCCATTCTTCAAAGTCTTTTTCAAGTCATTCTTGATGCCTACCCTACTTGTGACTACAATGATGGCCTTTCCTCATCTTTAATATCTGATTGTCTACTGTCTACAATATTCATTATGTTACTTAATGAGACAATGCTCTGAATTTTAGTTACTATTTCACTGGCATACAGTAGCATAGATGTCAAGAAGAGGAAAGGCTCCAAGTCTTCACAGAGCACACCTCATCCTTCTATGTCCACTTTAACACCTACCAGTGCTTCACAGAAACTACAGCAACAATCAGTAAAATATGAATGAATGACCAAATAAAGGCACAGAAATTACAAGCTGTCCTGTTTGGGAGAAGGGAAGGGAAAAATAGATAAAAAAAAAAAGGTAGCTAAGGTAGCTCTTGAGAATAAGAAAAAAGAAATCAAAGTACAACTTAAAGAATAAAATTAAAATCAAACAAAAATTTTTTATCCTATTCCCTTGAGTGCATTTTCCTATTCCCTTGAGAACACACAGAGTAAATTTATGACACATGCTATATAACTAAAAAGTTTACCTAAAAGTAATTTCTTAAAACTAAATGAATATCCAATAAGCATCAAAATCACCACAAATAAGTTACAAGCAAGGAAAGACATTATGCAATCAGCTACTTAAACAAAATGATACTTCCTATAACATTAGCCACTTCTACAGAGAATATAAAATTTGACAGATATCCTCAGCTGAGAATTGAGATTCTTTTCCCTAATTCACTGTACTTCTAAAGGGTCAGCTATCAGGTGGTGTACAAGTTCATTAACACCATATCACAAAATACAGGGGTGGGAAGAAGTAGATTCATAGTTTTGAGTACACAAAATAGAGTTTATTCTTGTATTAGTATTTATTCTCATATTATAGATTTTTCCATACTAATAACTGTAAACCAATTTTGCCCACCCCTGTACTTAATGGCTAACATAGTTTTTAAATTCTGAAATTGGTTTTAAAAATCAAACTTCTAAATTTTAGCCCTAAAAGTCACTGGAGTGCATGGTTTGTTTTTTGCTGTTGTTGTTTATTTTTTGCCTGATGAAGTATTTATTTTTCAATTACATATTGTTGATTATGCTATTACAGTTGTCCCAATTTTACCCCCTTTGCCTCCCTCCTCCCAGCACTACCTATTCCCTCAGGCAATCCTCACCCCTTTGTTCACGTCCAAGGGGTTCATAAATATGAACGCCTTTGTTCATGAATAAGTCCTCTGTCTTCTCCATTTCCTATGCTGTACTTTACATCCCCATGAGTAGTCTCTAACTACCAGTTTGTGCTTCTTTATCCCTTCACCTTTTCACCTATTCCCCCAAACCCACTTCCCATCAGGTAGTCATCAAACCATTCTCCATGTCTATGATTCTGTTTCTGTTCTGCTTGTTTACTTAGTTTGTTTTTTAGATTCAACTGTTGGTAGATATGTATTTACTGCCACTTTATTGTTCATAGCTTTGATCTCCTTCTTTTTCTTAAATTAAGTCCCTTTAACATTTCTTATAATAATGGTTTGGTGATGGTGACTCCTTTAGCTTTTTCTTGTTTGGGAAGCTCTTTATCTGCCCTTTAATTCTAAATGATAGCTTTGCTGGATAGAGTAATCTTTGTTGTAGTAATCTTCCTTGCTTTTCATCACTTTGAATATTTCATCCAATCCCTTCTAGCCTGCAAAGTTTCTTCTAAGGAATCAACTGACAAGTCTTATGGGAATTCCCCTGCAGGTAACTACCTGCTTTTCTCTTGCTGTTTTTAAGACTCTCCCTTTATCTTTAATCTCTGGCATTTTGATTATGATGAGTCTTGGTATGGGCCTCTTTTCGTCCATCCTGTTTGGAACTCTTGCTTCCTGGACTTGCATGTCTACTTCTGTCACCAAATTAGGAAAGTTTTCTTCCATCATTTCTTTTCAAATAGATTTCCAATTTGTTGCTCCTTCTCTTCTCCTGGCACCACTATGATGCGAACGTTAGTACATTTGAAGTTGTGTCAGAGGCTCCTTATGCTAGCCTAATTTTTTTGGATTCTTTTTTCTCCTTGCTATTCTGACTGGTTCTTTTTTGCTTTTGCTTCCTTATGTTCTAAATAATTGATTTGATTCTCAAGTTCGTCCACTCTGTTGATTCAATTAGTGTATCCTTGCCCTGGCTGGAGTGGCTCAGTGGATTGAGTGCTGGCGTGCAAACCAAGGGTCACCAGTTTGTTTCCCAGCCAGGGCACATGAGTGGGTTGCAAGCCTGGTCCCCAGTAGGGGGTGTGTGAGAGGCAACCACACACTGATGTTTCACTCCCTCTCTTTTTCTTCCCCTTCCCTCTCTCTAAAAATAAATAAATAAATAAAATCTTTTTAAAAAACTTAGTGTACCCTTCATTTCTGACTGGATTTTTTTTTATGTTGCTGGGGTACTCACTATGTTCCTTGAGCATTATAAACTATTGGGAACTCTGCATCTGACAGATTGCTTATCTCCATTTTGTTCAGTTTTTTTCTGGAGTTTTGTTCTGTTCTTTCATTTGGGCCATGTTTGTCTCATCGTTTTGGCAGCCTCTCTGTGTTTGTTTCTATGTATTAGGTAGAGCTACTGTGTCTCCCTGTCTTGGTAGTGTGGCCTAATTTAAGAGGTATCCTGTAGGGTCCAGTGGCAAAGCCTCCCGTATTACACAAGGTGGGTACTCGAGTGTGTACCCACAGTGTGAGCTGAGTACAGCCTCCTCTCCTAGTTGAGCCTTGATTACTGTAAGCAGGTCAATGGGAGGGATTTACACGGGCTAGTCAGCTGCAAGGACTGGTTATAACAACTGACCACCAACCTCCACCTTCTGTGGAGGATCAGCTGTGCGAGCACCCACTCCACAGAGCAAGGCTTACTTCAGCAGGGCTCTAGTGCCTGCTTGTGTTTGTCTAGGGCCACCTGGCCTAAGCCATAAGCAATCTGCAGCTAGCTGCTGCTTCTGCTGAGCCTCAAAGTGCCCTAGCAAGGCCAGACTGTGAACCAAGGCCAGCTGCTGCTAGTGCCACACCTGGAGCCACTTAGCAAGGTATGGGGGTTCCCTAAGGCCAGCTGCTGCTTGTTTGAGAGGATTTAGGATGATCAGAAGCATGACCCAAGACAAGTCATTTGAATGGAAAAGCCACTGTTAACCAACTGGGTGGACCCACAAGTTGGGTAGGGCAAACAGTATGAGCCAGGTTGATGGAGTCTCAACTGTGGTGCCTGCTGTGCTCTGTGGTTCTGTCAGGAGAGGGCTCAGAAGAGGAGCAATGGCCTCTGCCAGGAGTTCTGTCTTGGAGAAAGCTGTCCCCTAGCTCTCACCGTGATGCCAAACACTTCAGTTCCTCCCCATATGCCACTGGTGCCTTTTAAGCTGCCCCAGTGGAACTCAGTGGAAGTATGAGTAACTCTGTCTGCAGGCCCTTTAAGAGGTAGTACCTTAGAATCCAGCAGTTTCCTTCCACTGGTTTTTACAGCCAAAAGCCACAGGGACTTTTTTCCTCAGCAATGGAATCCTGGGCTGGGGGGCCTAGTGTAGGGGTAGGACTCCTCCCTCCTGAAATATCCTTCCTGATTTTTCTCCACCACATGTGGGTGTGGCACCAGCCCATTCCACATCTCCATGTCTCTGCCCCTCCCACCAGTCTGGATAGATGTGGTTTCTTCTTTAATTCTGTGGTGCAGGACCTCCATTCAAGCTGATTACTGCCATTTCTGAGTGATGTTTTTTCTATAGTTTAGTTGTAATTTTGATGTCGTTATTCAAGGAGGCAAGCTGTGTTTACCTAGGCCACCATCTTGGAGATCTCCTGACCTGGAGCCCATGTGTTTATAAATTATCCTATATCTCATATATATACTTCATAAAACTGTCATCTCTTACCTCACGTTCTTTTGTGATATAGGTACATTCCAAATAAATAAACTATAAACATACATCCACTTTAAAAGCATAAAAATAAATCAATATTAATCAAAATTCCTATGACAATGGAGAAAAGCTGCTACTTTCTAAAATGTTACTCTGAAGTACAAGGCCAGTCTCATACTTCAAGAAGCCACTCATCAATTCAGTCTTCTTCTATTGTTCACCCCCAAACCTCCTCTGCTGGTCTCCAGGCTTCAGCTATAATGACCCTCCCCAGTAAACAAATGTCATTTTTACTCTGTTACCATGAAAGTCAGAAAAAAGTTAAGGCTCTGGAAATTATGTATTTCTAAGACACAGTTTAAGTAACAGCCCAGTCTCTGACAACTACAGGCAAGCATGGCTACAGATGGATAGATACTACAGGAGGATCAAGAATAGGAAACACCAAAGGTCAAGTTCAAACTGCCAAACAGATTACTCAAAATTACTTTAAGTAAAATTGAGTCATGACTGTCTTTTACGAAAAGCACTGAGATAAGCAGAACCTAAACATAATACCCAAATTTATATGTTCTGCTTAAAAAGTACCGAATTTATCTGTTTTGCTTAAAATGTACTTCTATATTTATTACTATATAAGCCTTACAACAACCCTTCTGAAAAGCAGGTAACATGCCTTTTTTTAAATTAAGATGAATTGAGATGTGGAAAGGTTATCTTATTCAAGGTAACAAAGTTAACAAGTGGTGGGGACAAGATATTATCTTGGGCTTTCTGGCTGCAAAGTCAAAACTCTTTACATCACAACATGATGTCTGACCTGCTCCCATGGAGACAGCAAATTTTTTTTTCAATAACAGATATATGAACAATTATATCTATAAATTAAACAACCTAAAATATAGATAAATTCCTAGGAACATATAACCTACCACAACTGAATCATGAATGAACACAAAATATGAACAAATCAATTACACTGAGATTGAAAGAGTAATCAAAAACCTCCCAACAAACAAAAACCCAGGACCAGACTGCTTCACTGATGAATTCTATCAAACATTTAAATAAGAACTAATGCCAATTCTTCTGTAACTCTTCCAAAACATAGAAGAGGAGGGAATACTTCCGAACTCATTTTACCAGGTCAGCATTACCTGATATTAAAACTAGACAAAGACATAACAAGAAAAGAAAATTACAGACCCATATCCCTGAACATAAATGCAAAAAATCCTCAAAAAAATTAGCAAACTGAATTTAAAATACATTAAAAGATTACACCATGATCAAGTGGGATTTATTCCAGGGATACAAAAAGGTTCAACATCTACAAATCAAGGAATGTGAACCATCACATTATCAAAATTAAGGGTAAAGATCATATGATTATCTCAGTAGATGCAGAAAAGGCATCTGACATACATTCGTGATTAAAAAAAAAAAAAAAACTCTTGACAAATGGTAGCAAGGTAATGTACCTCAACACAGTAAAGTCCCTATAAGACAAGCCCAAAACTAACATCATACTCAATGATTAAAAGGTGAAAGCTTATCCTCTGAGATCAGAACAAGACAAACAGGCATACTCTCGCCACCTTTTACCCAATATAGTACTGGAAGTCCTATCCAGAGTAATTAGGCAAGAAAAAGAAATAAAAGACATCCAAATTAGAAAGGCAGAAGTAAAACTGCCTCTATTTGTAGATGATATAACATTAAAAAACCCTAAAGGTTTTACAAAAAAAACCCTAAGAACTAATAAACAAATTCGCTTAAGTTGCAGGACACAAATTCAATATACGAAAATCAGTTGCATTTCTATACACTAACAATGAACTATCAGAAAGAGAAATCAAGAAAACAATCTCATTTACAACTGCATCGAAAAGAAGTTAATACTTAGGAATCAATTTAACCAAAAAGATGAAAGAGCTATACACTGAAAACTTTAAGACATTGATGAAAGAAACTGGAAGACACAAATAAATGGAAAGATATCCATCCTCATGGATTGGATTACTGTTAAAATGTCCATATTATACAAAGCAATCTACAGAGTCAATGCAATCCCTATCAAAATTCCAAAGATATTTTTTTCACAAAAACAGAAAAAAATCTTAAAATTCACATGAAAGCACAAAAGTTTTCAAATACCCAAAACAATCTTAAGAATAAAAAACAATGCTCAAGGGATCAAAATTCCTTTTTTCAAACAATATAAGTTACATAGTCATCAAAATAGTTTGGCACTCTGGCATAAAAACACACACACAGACCAGTGGAACAGAACAAAGAGCACAGAAATAAACCCACATAAAATATGGTCAATTAACTTGAACATCAATAAATAAACAGATAAAGAAGATGAAGTCACACACATACATACAATAGAGTATCATTAGGCCATGAGAACAATAAAATCCTGCCATTTGTGACAATATGAATGGACCTCAATGGCATTATACTAAGTGAAATACACCAGAGAGACAAAGGTAAATACTGCATGGTATCACTGATACGTGGAATCTTAATTTTTAAAAAGGTCAAAAAGTCTAATTCATAGAAGGAGTAGAAAAGTGGTGGCCAGGGTTTGGGGGTGGGGGAAATAGGGAAAGGTTGGTAAAAGAGTACAAAATAATAATAATAATAATAATGACGATGATGATGATGATGATACATGAATAGAAATCAATGTGACATGCCCAATGCTCGCCCTGATAGCATATTTGTTATTTCTAGCTCTTCCAGTCCAAGTAACAATGAAGTTAGATGCAAACTCAAAAATGATGTTTGTAGCAGAGCCCTGTAAACACAAAAGAGCTGATTAAGCATGAATAATTCCTCAAGGAGTAAACACAGTGGTCTTCAAAGTACGACACAAAGGATTGTCCTAAAACAACAGCTTAACCTTTTGTAGCTTTTCCTTACCTGGTTGAATAGGTTTTACTGACACTCAGCAAATATTAAATGTACAGTGTTAGAAAAGTTGGACAGCAATATATGCCATTCAAGTTCAAATCAACAAATACAAATATACAATAGGATATGTTTTACACTCAATGTCCCACTTTTCAGTCAATAGGTGGAAATGCAGGCTTTTGTTATATATTTGCAAATTTAAATTTAAGAAAAAGCTACCCTCTACTGTCAAACACTATCCTCTTTCCTAAGTCTAAAACCTCCAGAACAACAGATTTCATAGTCATAATACCCCAGAATCTACTTAGATTTAAAAATAAAACTTTTTTATTTTAATTCTTATTCAAACCTTCAGGCACTTCAAGTCTAACTGTTGCCACCAACACATCTTGGCACTCTGGTAAAACGTCTTGAAGGCCCTCATTATCTATTGCAAACCATCTGCAATTTACCATTCTTCCCCCAGGAAAATGTCCCAAGAGGTTCTTCTGACATGAAGTTGCATGTGTCTCTCACTGAAGATGACCCTGCAATTTTAGTTGTGCCAGACTAAATCAGGGATTGGTGGTCCAGCCCAAGGCTGCCATGGACTAACTGGACACCCCAGGGTCAAAATTTGACCTAACAGGAATAACTGCACATGGAATGGTAACAGATCTGTGCAAACAGACCCTCTTGTAAACACTAAGGCTCAGAGAAGGGAGACTGCTACTCCCAAATGATTTCAAGCTCTCCATGAGGACTACTCTCTATATTCTAGCCTGGGAAGTATTGGGACCCTGAGTAAATAGAGTTCACAAGCAGACAATATCCTATATTAATGTACACTCCTCTCATTAAAGCCCAATTCCTCAAGATGTGTTTCTGTTCTGCACAGCTATAAAAATGTCTAATACAATATACCTACTTTTCAAGAAACACTAACATGTTCACTCATCACACCCATGAACTTGGTTATTAGACAGTCAAGCCTTTACACAAACCATTATGCAGGAGGGGCAGATGAAGTTGAGGTTAGACCCTGCCCATTACCTAAAAGTGTTTCTCATCACAATAATCCATAGTTATCTTGAGCTGCTTGATTATTCATCTCCTTCAAGACTTCTCCAAATGATATTAAATTAATCCTTTACTCTGTAAGTAACTCCTCCATATAGTTTGTTCTATAAATCATACATTTCAGTGAACTTTTGAAATTCAGTTCAACCTCTAGTAAACAGAAATTACCTTGTGCTATACATTATTTGAAATCTGCTCAGCCTCAATTAAAAAAGAAAAAAGAAAGCTTTATTCCAACACGGTTTGAGCAGTATATTTATTTACAATCATTTCCACAGTACCATATTCTTCAGATTCACTTGTAAAAAGCACTTGTCTCCCAATACAAGGCAAATAAACTAGTCTTTATTTATCATGCCTATTCTGCGTTCCCACAAAACCCGAAGTTTTATCCTCAACAAGAACAATTTTGTTAAAAAACATAATATTTATCCTAATCACTACTTAGTTTTGTTAATAAACATAATATTTATCCTAATAAAATTATTTAAGGACATTTGAAAGCAGGGTATTTTTGTTACTCCATTTTTCTGAATTTTCTAATGCAGCTCGCACAAACATGTAAAAAGGACAGTTACAAGCATGGATTGTATTTTAGGTGCAGTATTTATTATGTTAATTAACATTATTAAATGTATCCTCACAAAATTGTTGCATATAAACAAATGAGATATGTGCATATTTCTTTATTTATAAAGCACAAAGGTATTAGCCAGTGAATAGAATGTACAATATCAAAAGAACAAAATCAGATTATGCCCTAAGAAGTTTAGAACTTAACAGACAACCCAAGGTAATTAGAAACAGTGTGCATGTGGGACTGGAGGGTAACCCTGACAAAAAAAAAGACCTGAAGATAAGGGAAAGACGGCAGGTAATGTTTGCTTCACTGAACAAGTGGAGTTCTGAGTGAGCTTTGAAGGAGTCAGAAAGCTAAGTGTGTTGAATAATGAAAGAAGCAGGTATCTGGCAGAGCTAAAAATGGAATATAGGTATGTAGAAAGAAGGGTAACAGGGATCCAAAAAGAATGCTTCTAAAAGAAGGCCACACAAGTGAGCTGACAGAAAATAAAGATAAAGAAGAAAATGAACCAATACCAAGGTTTGCACAAAGAAAGAATAGGTTAAAAGAGAAAGAGAGGAAAAGATGGAAGGTTATGGATCATTCGTGAGTACGATGTCAGAGTTCAAGAAGAGCATAATGCAGTATTATGCCAGAATATAAACAATGTCATTATTTTACAAAGTTTCTACAGAGAAAGAAAATTCTTCCTAGTTATTCCTTGCAGATTAAGGATGCAATAATTTTAAGGTATATTCATAGTACATAAAGTTTTACATATGTTGTCCCATTTTGAAATGCAACCCAGATTTTACATTCATAAAGTCATTGCAATCCTCCCTCCCCCGAAAAAAGGAAAGAAAAGGTGTTGCTTTTCATTTGACTAACAAAACAAGATAGGATTCTCTCTCTCTCTCTCTCTCTCTCTGCTCTCTTCACATCTTAAACTTTGAAGCAGGTATTCCTGGTAAGAAAAAATTCCTAATGTCAAAATCAAATTCCTCTCCTTTTTCATTAGGTTAAATCACTATCAAAGAATTAGTATAAAAAAATCAACAGTTAAATTGAATTATGGAGACAAATTTCAACTGCCACAGAATCCAAAGTAACTCCCTCAGTGCAATCTTCCAAAAAGTAGGGTTTTAGATGGTTGACATCTGATATTCAGATATCAAAAAGGAGATATATTAATTAATAAGCTTCCTTATCACAATCCAGCAAGACCCCAAATGCCTCAACACAGAACAATTCTATTTCTCCCATGAACCGCAAACTTCTAATATTTTGCCTTCTAAACTGCATGTACTACTAACTTTTTGGCTTTACCTTCTTTAGACCAAATCTGACCAGCATAAAAAACCAAAATTAAATGAGTCAATTTTAGGGCAGCCTAGTACTCATGAAAAAATAAATAAATAAACAAAATTTTAAAAGTTAATCTTTTAGTCTACGTGATCTCTTCAATAAAGTAGTTAAGAGAGAGTTCTGGAATCAAACACACCTGATACAATCCTTACTGTTCTTGGGCAAGTAACTTAAATCTGAGTTCATTTCCTCAACTGTAAAATACCGATGTTACTAATAACTATCTCATAGAGCTGTTAGAGCCAAAAGGAGACAATACAGGTAATATTCTTTGAACAGTGCCTGGCACATGGAAAATGTTCAGTAAATGTTTTAATTGCTATTAACATTTCTCTAGGCTTTGAGATGTACAATAAAATAACCTAAGGACCTCCATTACTAGCTCCAAGAACCTCTGAGAAGTACAGGGACCTGAGGATTCATAATAATGTCCTAGTATGTCCTCCATTATTTTGAAATTAAATCAATAATATGGCTTGGGTTTTCGGGGTTTTTTGTGTTGTTTGTTTGTTTGTTTGTCTTACCTGAATCATGCCTCCCTAAAGATAGCACATTCAGGAAAATGTTTTCTCTGTTGTTTTCTTTCTTCCTGGTAGCCTTACAGTGGGTCAGACCACTAAGAAGAAGAGCAAATGTCTTATTTTTGTGTCTTTGAGTTTTGTCCTGAACGTGCATTATTTTTGTAATGAGAAAATACAATAGATGTTATAAGATTGGTTTTTCCCCCCAATAATTTATTTTGGCAGTCAGGAATTCTTTTTTTTTTAATTATATTTTATTGACTATGCTATTACAGTTGCCCCATTTCTCCCCATCATTCCCCTCCACCCTGCACACCCACTCCCACCCACATTCCCCACTTTAGTTCATGTCTATGTTTCATAAGTTCTTTAGCTTCTACTTTTCCCACACTATTATTGCCCTCCCCCTGTCTATTTTGTACCCACTGTCTGTGCTACTTCTTCTATGTACCTTGTCCCCCTCTCTCCTCCTCCCACTCCCCTATTGCTAACCCTCCATGTGATCTCCATTTCTGTGTTCCTGCTCCTGGTCTACTTGTTGGCTTAGTTTGCTTTTGTTTTAGGCATGGTTGTTAATATGTGAGTTTGCTGTCTTTTTGCTGTCCTATTTTTTATCTTCTTTTTCTTAGAAAAGTCCCTTTAACATTTCATATAATAAGGGCTTGGTGATGATGAAGTGCTTTAACTTGACCTTATCTGAGAAGCACTTTATCTTCCCTTCCATCCTAAATGACAGCTTTGCTGGATAGAGCAATCTTGGATGTAGGCCTTTGATTTTCATGACCTGAAATACCTCTTTCCAGCCTCTTCTTGCCTGGAAGGTCTCTTTTGAGAAATCCGCTGACAGTCTGATGGGAACTCCTTTGTAGGTGACTGTCCCCTTGTCCCTTGCTGCTTCTAGAATTCTCTCCTTCATTTTAATCTTGGCTAACGTAATTCTGATGTGCTTTGGTGTGTTCCTCCTTGGGTCCACCTTCTTTCGGACTCTCTGAGCTTCCTGGACTTCCTGGAAGTCTATTTCCTTTGCCAGATTGGGGAAGTTCTCCTTCATGATTTGTTCAAATAAGTTTTCCACTTGTTGCTCTTCTTCTTCCCCTTCTGGTACCCCTATAATTCAGATGTTGGGATGTTTAAAGATGTCCTGGAGGTTCCTAAGCCTCTCCTCATTTTTTTGAATTCTTGTTTCTTCATTCTTTTCTGTTTGTTTCTTTCTTTCTTTCTTCCTTCTGGTCCACTCCATTGATTTCAGTCCCAGTTTTCCTCTCATCACTACTGGTTCCCTGTGCATTTTTCTTCATTTCACTTATTTTAGCCTCCATTTTTTCATCTAATTTGTGACCAAAATCAACCAATTCTGTTAGCTTCCTAATCACCAGGGCTTTGAACTATGCTTCTGACAGGTTAGCTACCAGTGCTATGAACTCTGCATCTGATAGGTTAACCACCTCCTGGTCGCTCAGATGAGTTAGCTCCGGGGCCCAGGTCTGTTCTCCCTTTAGAGCCATCCTTGGCTTTGTTTTTTTTTGTTGTTGTTGTTGTTGTTTTTGTCTGGTCGTGGCTGTTATGTAGTGAGGGGCACAGCCTTAGGCGTTCACCAGGGTGGGGCAGCCCAGTCACTGAGTTGTGATGCTGGATGTGGGGGTGGGATCTGAGAGGGAACAATGGCGCTTGTCCCGCTCTCTCTCGTGGATTCCAGTCCCTTCAGCCTCTTTCCCCTCTCAAACTGGGCCCTTCTGGTGCTGATTTCCGTGTGGGTGGGCCTGCGCACGCTCCAGGACCCCGTGAGTCTCCCCAACAAACTCTCCTGTGAGGCTGGGACTCCCCCCAGCACCTCAGCCCCTACAAGTATTTTCAATCGGTGCTTTTAGGCTTCACTTCCCAGCGCTGGGGCCCTGTGTTTTGCAGTCTGTCTTGCTGCCCGTTTTCTCCTGGTTTATCTGTGCGCGAATGTGTGTCCACAGTCTGCCGCTCCTGCGCCCTGCTTGGCCTCCTCACCTTCGGCAACCGCCACCTGTGCACCTGGGGTGACTGCATGCCCTGGACCACCACCGGCTTATCCAGCCGTGATCTGACTCCGCTGGCTCGGGACTCCGCCCCCCTTACTGGTCTGGGTGAATCGTTGTTGTCGGACTCCCACACAATTCAATTTTCTCTCTGTCCTGGTTGGGTTTTCTTTTTTTTTTGTTTCTATATTTTTGTTGTCCTTAATCATGGTTGTGAGAGGAGGCAGAGCGTGTCCACCTACGCCTCCATCTTGGCCAGAAGTCCAGGAAATCTTATGCAATGTTCTTATTTATTCAGGTGCCTAATAAAATAGTTTAGATTCTTGGAGGTTTTATTATTTTCTTCCTATTTCTAATACCTATTACACTGCTCATGAGCAAAGGCTGGGAAACAAAACACATTTACTAAACAATATTATATAAGTAAATTTTATATATCACCAGTTCACTTTTAGAATACAATCTGTAATTAACTGTTTGGAATTCAAAACTCATCTTCTCTTACAATGCTGTAAGTATTATTACAGTTCCTAGATTTACTCAAAAATTATTGAGCCATAGTATTAACTGAATTTTAGTAATGAGTTAATTGTACTAGGTTCTAAAATCCAGGGTCAAGCCATAAAAACAAGAAATAGAAGCTTAAAAAGTCCAGCACCTGTTTGGAGGCTTAGTTATAGCCCCTGGCAAAATTTTAAAATAGACAGCTTGTCTTGATATCTTTTGACTGCCCTTAAGTTCGTGCCCACCTAATACAAAACCCCATCTAAGCCAGGTCTCCCATGATGCACCCCTACCTAGCCAGTCCTTTTCTCCCTATCAGTGTAACTGATCCCATTTAGGTATGCATGAATCAATTCACATGGAATCCCCTAATCTGAACATAGAGCGTTTCTGGTAATATAAAATGAAGTAAAATATTCAAGCTACATCCAAATAGACATCATAGTCCAGGAACAGCACCAGTCACAGCTTCTCAAAACTTTTATTTTATTCTTCTTTCTAAGCCCACCATGTTTTGAAAGTACCCAACTCCTCAAAGACAACTACAGTGAAGAAAAGATTAGAAGCAGAGACTGGATGGATGCCCCTTGAGAAACTAAAAAGTTTAAAAAATACACCTAAGAACATGTGAAAATTAAAGAACTGCGATTATTTAAATTAACACCAACTACTAAAGGGACATAAAAATTATATCTTGAGGGACATTAGTAAGTATATGAAGGGGAGACAGAAAGACATTCCAGGAAGAAAGAAAATAAGAAGGCAAGGAATTTGAGGGAAAAAAACAAGGTATGTACAAGAGTGATAAAGACACCATACTGGGATAAAAGAGGAAAGGAGCATGGTTTTGATCTGGAAGCACATAATATAGGCCCAAACAGAAAAAAAGTCTTCAAGCAAACAGGTACAGTTTAGATTTGAACAGACAAAAAATGAGCCACTGCCAGCAGGTATTTCTTTGCTGTGGAGAATTTTCTGTACATTGGAGGATCTTTACCAGTATCCTTGGCATCTACCCACTTGATGGCATTAGCACCTCTCTCCACCAAGTGGTAACAACTAAAACTGTCTCCAGGCCTTGTCACATGTCCTATAGGGGGCAAATTCACCCCTCCAAAAGTACTTTATAAAATCTGTCCTTACAAGTACCAAGTATTTTTCCCCCAGTTTTAACTCTCTCGGACAAATATACTTACTTTTATACACTGCCTTACCCTCTTAAGTGAGAATATCAAAGATAATTTAAAGTCTAAAAGTAGGCACTTACATGCTCTTTTGGTGGGTAAATGGCATGAATCAGCCTGTTTCCAAAGATCAGAAATGAACAGGGTGGGAGAGCAAAACAGACTCCCCCAAATAGCTCCATTTAGAGGTAACAGGTCAAGTAGGAGGCAGAGGCTGCCTGAACAAGGGTGGCAAGGATGGAAAGGAGAGAGGGACATTAGATTCAGCTGGAAGACCAATTTGGTGAGAATGATGGGTGAGAAATGGAGGAGCATAAAGAGTCAAAGATGACACTGCCTTCTAGCTGGGTGGACACAACTAAGAATGAGAAAACAGTAAGAGAACCTCATTTCTAAGGGAAAAGATTATAAGCTAGATTTGGGTTTTAAGGCCTAGCCTCATGGCCTCAGTAAACTAGGCTTTACTTATTTATGCAAGTCAAGTTTTTACTAAGCTTCATCCCCAGTGAAATGGGGAAAAATAAGCCATCCAAATTGCATGTGAAGATCAAATAAGAGAGTAAAAGTACTTTGTAAAGAACTAGTCTGCTATAAGGAATAATTTTTCTTTTAATTCATGGCAAAACTACCACTAAGTACGATCTTCATGGGGTACCTTTATTTCCCTATCACAAATCTTTGTAATCACCCTGTATATAATCTATACAAAAGTTGTCAATAGCTTCTTCCTGGTCATTTCTGTTCTACTGCCCTGGTTTTTAAATTCACCACTGTGTTTCACCTCTGCCTTGATATTTTTAACAGTATCTGTTACAGAAAAATCACACTAAAACAATTAACTCTGAAAGATTTTTTTTCCATTGGCACATTTTTCATCTTTACATGTTTCTTCTACTCTACCTTGTCTACTCTATTTCCTACTACCCCAGTCCTACTTTGAATCTGCACTACCCTCAAGTCTCACAGCCGCTAAGTTTCCGAGATTAAATTTTTTTTTCCACTCCCTCCCCACCCCAGAAAAATCCTCACTATGAAGATCTGACTAGTCTGGATGAAGGAGAGGATCACTGAGCTGAATGTGTGTCCTCCATGTATCAAACCTCAGGAGGAAAAAGAGCTGCAGGCAGTTAGAGCACCATAACCTTCCCTCCCAAAAGAACCTCCAGAGCTGACTCAGACTATGTAAAGAAACTTGGGAGTTTTACAAAGAATAAGAATGAGTGGGTAGGAAAAAAAGAAGAAACAACAAAATATAGAAAATAGATGAATACATCACACAACCTGCCACAGTTGATATATGTTTTATTGGGCATGTTTCATTGCCTATATTGACCAACATGTCTTTCAATAGTAACTGCCCCCTAGAAAATGTGTTTAAATGAGAAATGGATATCAGACACCACTGGTGACAGAAGGTAATTAGAAAATATCCATATGTAATCAGAGGTAAATCAATTAGATAATCACTCAAAGGACCTTAACAAAGTTCTCAAAAGTGTGGAGGACCTCAGAGAAACAGCATGAGCATCCACAGCACTGGGCAAACTTGTTAGAAATTATTTGGCCCCATTCTAGGAACAGGGCCTAGTAAACTATGTTTCAACAAGCCCTTCAGGTGACTGATACACCCTAAAGTTTGAAAATCACTAAGGGATAAACACGTGCTTCTTATTAAGGCCCTCAGAGCCCCCTTGGATCCATTTTATTAGGCATACCATGAATCTTGCTCTTGGATTTATGTGAGATTTCCCAGTATCCTTGAACAAGTAGACTAGTGCCTGACTCAATAAATGTTTGTTGAATGAATGAGTGAATAACCTTAAAATAAACTTCCTCCCTACTAAACCAGTTATAATGGAATTGTATCGTATGACCAAAGTAATCTTAATTAAGCATTGTGTATGGGGAACAGGAATGGCAAACACACAAGATGGCCAGAATCATATGGAGCTAGTCCATGAGGCCTTAGAGAGAGCTAAAACATTCTCTTGAGAAGAAAGAGCTAAAAAAGTACCTGTCTCAAGAAAAAGTAAAGGACTTTCAAGGAGCAAAACTGAGAATTTAACAACAGGGTCAAGCAAATTGTAGCTGTAAGGAACTGTGATTTGACCTTGTGCAAGGCTCTGAGGCCAAAGCAGAAAACTGTCAAACTTTCTTAAAGATCTAGAAAGTTAATAAAGATTCTGACCTCTGCTTCAATGAGGAGTGACAAAAGTCTATGTACTTAATGATTTACCTGATCTGTATGTAATTTATACCTTAAGATTCTATCACACCATGGAAATAATTTATGCCTTTCAACTCTGCTGTAGCAGAGAGAAGAGGGAAAGAATGATCAAAAATAAGAGCAGACTAAATTCTGAGAGCTCTCAGAAACAGAATTCTACCTCCTTCCCTATCCCTGCTGATACTTGGAATATTGACAGCAAAAATTTACTCCCCATGAGGCAAAAGAATAAAAACAAACAAAAACTTCTGAGCATGAAAGGATGGGAGGGGCTGCCTCTATTGTCAAAATTCCTTAATTCCAATTCCCTGTATATCACAGAAATATTCTTCTTTCTCAAGTACTGTATTAATTATATTACAGTCCAGCAGTGGTCTCATAATGAGACCATCTTCTCAGTGGTCTCAATAAATCATATTTACGGTACTCATCATGGCCTTTATTTTTAAGGGGGGACATTATTCTACTTCTTAGACTATATCCCACTATACCCCCACTTAGGCCCTCTGCTGCATTAAATATATTACCCCATAGATATGTCGCTCTCAACACAGGCTACAAGAGGGCAGAGATGCTCTTATATCCGAGGTACCTAGAACCTGCCTAGCACAAAATAAACAGTGTAACATTTGTTGATTCATTTACTCCCATTCATATTCCTAATCCCAGTCTTTAAAATCTCTTTATTAACCTTAGTTTATTCTTCTGCAGATAGAAAACCTAACCTCTTCCAAAAGGCTTCTCCTGACTGGCTCCAAAGAGCTTCAACAGAAAGAAAACCATCTTGTTTCTGTTAACACATATTTAAAAATATTAATGGTTATGTTTCAATCATCTATGTTTATTCTTATCTATCTTTCCTTTGAGATAAGTTACTCAAGGGCTAGACACAAGCCCCCATCGAAGCAGTAAACCTACTGAGACTGGGCCCAGGGTGAATGCAACATTCTTCTAATGAACCTACTGCTCAACTTGTTGATTAACTACACAACACAACTACCTTACAGGTACCACCTGCAGCAGGCAGCAGTGGCAGTACCAAGTAGGAGTAGAAGGGAGCAGAGGAAGGGATAAGGCAGAGAGAGAGTCCACACCTACATGAGACTATGGGTACTAAAAGGAGGGGATGGCAGGACCCACAAAGCCTCACTCATTCTTTCCTTGGGACCATCATAATCCCTCACACAAGGCACTTGATTAAAGTTTTAAGTCCATCAACTATCCATCAGGACATTTTCCTGCTATTATCACAACTCTATTTCATCTTAAATATAGTAAAGTTTTGGCCCTGGCCAGGTAGCTCAGCTGGTTAGAGCATCATCCCAACATTCTAAGGTTATTGGGTTCAATCCCTGATCAAGGCACGTAACAAGTATAACCAATGAATGCATAAATAAGTGGAATAACAAATTGATGTGTGTCTCTCTTTCAAATCAATAAATAAATTTTTTTAAACATGTTAAGGTTTTAAAATAAAACTACTAATGGCACAGGCACACACTATTAAATGAGGCAAATAACTGGGAAAGATAGGTGTTCATAAATTACTTACCACTCCTCTCCCCTAAAACATGGCTGGGGTAACAAAAAGAGAAAAGTAGCAGCACAAAGCGACTCTAAAAGGAGAGCTCTGGCTCTAGGGTGTGGTGCACCTGCACTCCCCACCTCTCCCCCATTCACCTCCTTTATTCCCTGACCATCTGCTACTACTGCTGAAGGGCAGTAGGAATACAGAATCTGAGCTAATTCATCTCATCTTGGAAGGCAGTTTACTTCAATTACCTTAATACAACACTATTGGCTGATGTGTCATAAGATTTGTCAAACCTTGGAGTTGATTATTTTATTTAAAGGACTACTTCTACAGGAAAACATGATGTTGAAGAACCTCACTTGTCAAAACTAAATCAGTTATAAAAGTTCCAGGAGGGGAAGTAGAAGAGGGTATTGAGAGGAATAGTGATGGAAGGAGACTTGACTTGGAGTGGTGAACACACAATAAAATATACAGATGATGCATTATAGAATTATACACCAGAAACCTATATAATTTTATTAACCAATGTCACCCCAATAAATTCAGTTTAAAAAGTTATAAAAGCTCCATACAAAATAGAAGTTTAAAGGAAGAAGTCAACATCTTTCTCCTCAACAGTTCACTTATCCTTACCTATTACATAATTGTCTTCAGCTTCATATAATACAAAACTACCAGCATTAAGACAGCAAACATATCCCTGTTTTTTTTTCAAACAGATCTTCACTGATAAACTCAGTCATTTTCTAAGCCAGACAGCTTCCTCTCCAGTTTAAAAGTTCCATGGCTAGTTTAAGTTACAACTCAAGCAGTTCTATTTCTGCATTTGCTAATTAAAAACTTACCAGAGATACAATTTTTAACCAAAGCCAAAAAGACATTAGCAGAGATTAATTTATGATAAGGCTACAGAGACAAAGGAAGTATTCCACAGAGACAGACTATCCGTTTTCCCCACTGAATGCTGCAGCTCCAGGAATCTAATGATTCTTCATTTATTTAAAAATGAAAATGATAATAAAATTCCCTAGTGTTGACAGCAGATGATTTTTAACTTCACTGCTGCCTGACAGGCACCTACAGGCTGTACCTGGCCTCAATCTGTCCAGTTTAGAACTGCCAATTAGTACCTTCTCAAAAGCAAATCTCAACGTAAGCCATTAAAAAGTGCTTTTCAATGTGTCAAATACAATGGATTAGTCAAACTCAGCATGTTAGAACAAAATAAAACCTCAGTGCCCAATCTAGGCTTCAACTGTCAAAGCCAAGTGACACAGAATATCATTCCAGAGCAAAGAAAGGATCAAATTCTCAAAACAGTTGTGATACACATACCCTCCCCCATTAAATACAAAGAATGCCACAGCAATCTAACAGGTGTCTTCATTGGTAATCTTAGCCTTTCTCAACTGTGGTTCCACAAGAAAAAATTAAGCATTAATGTCCGAAGACAGAAGTTGGCAAACCTTTTCTGTAAATATTTTAGGCTTTCAGACCACATGCTCTCTCTGTCACAACTACTCAATTCTGCCACTGGAGCTCCAAAGCAGCTGTCAACAGTTAAGTAAATGAATGAGTGTGACTGTGTTCCAATGAAACTATTTACAGACACTGTAATTTGAATTTCATGTAATTTTCACGGAAATATTTTTTCCAATGATTTAAAAACAGAACCTATTCTTATTTTTAAAAAAGTCTTAGTTCTTTGGCTAGATTTGGCTCTGGGCAGCAGTCTGCCAACCTACCGTATTTTGCTGTGTACAATGCCCTCCCATATATAATACACACCCACATTTTTGTGCATATTATACACAGGATTATTATACCCGTTATCATACACATGGTACTGCACTCATGGTACTTTCCTGGCTGGTATACCAGCCAGGAAAGCTATCATTTAGAATTAAAAGGCAGATAAAGAGCTTTCCAGATAAGAAAAAAACTGAAGTAGTTCATCATCACCAAATCGTTACTATAGGAAATGTTAAAGGCACTTATTTAAGAAGATGATGATCAAAACTATGAACAACAACGCCCTGGCTGGTGTGGCTCTGTGGAATGAGTGCCAGTCCGCAAACCAAAGGGTCACAGGTTCGATTCCCAGCCAGGGCACATGCCTGGGTTGCTAGCCAGGTCCCCAATGGGAAAGGGGGCAAGAGAGGCAACCATACATTGATGTTTCTCTCCCTCTGTTTCTCCCTCCCATCACCTCTCTCTAAAAATAAATAAATAAAATCTAAAAATATAAATAAACAATGAAATGGTCATAAATACCTATCTATCAACAACTGAATCTAAAAAAAACAAACTAAGCAAACAAGAACAGAGACAGAATCATGGATAAGGAGAGTGTTTTGATGGTTGCCAGGTAGGAAGGGGGTATGGAGGAATGGGTGAAGAAGTAAGGGGATTAAGAAGTACAAACTGTCTCTTCAAAAGACACCATTAAAAATTTTTTAAAAAGAAAAAGAAGTACAAATCAGTAGTAACAGAATAGCTACAGGGATGTAAAGTACAGTATAGGAAATGGAGTAGCCAAAAAACTTAATACGCATGACATGAACAATTGGTGTGGGGATTGCCTAAGGGAGTGAGGGGTGCTGGGTGAAGGGGGGCAAAGGGGGAAAACTGGAACCACTGTAATAGCATAATCAATAAAATGTAATTTATAAAAACTCTCTAGTAAGTTCTTAATACAGCCTTCAGCTTCAGGGAGACAAGTAGATTTTACAAAATTGGATCACACATGAGGAGAGGCACACTTACGTTTAAAAAAACAAAGTTCACCTTAACAGGGTACTGTGAGCTAAAGGTGTTAAGATTTTAAAAACCATTCCCTAATAGAATTCAATACATAATGAATGTGATGGTTTGGAAATGGGGTGCTCATGGGGCCAGGGCATCTCCCAAACCATACTTAAAATCAAACTGAGGCAATCAGATAAGGCAAAGCTGAAATATAAGTTATCTAAGAAAATCACAATCTAGTCCGGCCAAGATGGAGGCACAGGCAGACGCACTGTGCCTCTTCTCACAACCAAATTAAGGACAACAAAGATTTAGAAACAAGAAAACAACCAGATCTCAGAAAATCAAACTGTTTGGAAGTCCAACAACGATTCATCCAGACCGGTAAGAGGGGCGAAGTCGCGGCAGGAAAAAGCGGAGGTGCGGACCAGGCACGCAGGCAGCAGCGGCTGGCAGCCCCCAGGTGCACAGGCAGCGACTAGCAGACCCCGGACACGGGGCAGCAACTGTGCAGAACCAGTGAGGCTGCACAAGGCAGCTGGCTGACCGGGTGGTCCCACATTCACGTGCGGATAATCCAGGCAAAGGGGAAGCGGTGAAAGGAACTGGAATCTGAGAGTGAGTAAAGCAACCGCCATTATCTCCTCTCAGACCCAGCCCCCACATACATCGTCACTACCCAGCGACCGGGCTGTCCCGCCCTGGGGAACACCTGAGGCTCCACCCCTCACTACGTAACAGCCGCAACTAGATAAAACAAACAAACAAACAAACAAACAAAAAAACCCAGAAATGGAAATGGCTCAAACCGGAGAACAAATCAAAGCCCCAGAGCCAATTTATCTAAGCGATGAAGAGATTGCCAACCTATCAGATGCACAATTCAAAACCCTGGTAATCAGGATGCTTACAGAATTGGTTGATTTTGCTCACAAATTAGATGAA
>PVKU01010950.1:11533-47753 GCA_004027475.1 Anoura caudifer | reverse complement strand
TGTGCAAAACAAAAGCATAATTCTGCTTTTTTTACTTATATTGTTTGCTGTAAATATATCCATTTGTTAATATAATTCACATTTTTAATATTGTATATTTCATTTTATTTATTTGCTTTTTCCACTTTCTTATTGTTTTGTTATAAAGCAATCTCCCAATTTCCCCTCTTGCTCTCCCTTTCCCTGTAAACATGTCCATTTATTAATACAATTCACACTCTTTCCATTGCAATTAGCACTTGTTTATGTCATGCCATAGTTTACAGTTTTCCCCTTGCTCTTTTCCAGTTTTCCTCTCATTTTTTTTAGGAATGGAATCAGCATAGCTTTTTAAAGAAATAAAACAAAAAGATCCATGGTGTAAATAAAATGTACAGGGAAAGAGAAGCAACACAGACATGTAACAATAGGAATAAAATTTGAGTATATGTGCATATACATGAGAACATTTATGAAAGTGTAGAGTACTGTATGTTAAACATTTTGAAAATCTAAATGATATAAATGCAAACATAAATTACTAATATTCATTTACAAAAATAAAGAGAGTTACAAAGGAGGAGGGTGGGAAAGAATGGAGAGAAAGGAAAATAAGTTATATTCTACTTGTCTAGTGGTTTTATACAGTGTCACCCAGGCTAAATGGAACTAGGTCACCCAGACTTACTATGCCTATATGGCTCTAAGTTAGGGTTGAAGCTTGAGAAACTGGCCTGAAATTTGAGGGCAGAAGTGAAGCAACAGGCAGTCTCCTCTGAAGGTCATCCTTGGCTGGAGATGACTGGGGGACAGATGCAGAGGAGTTGGGGATTTTGGTTTGTTGTTGCTCCCCCTTTTTTGCATACAGCTCTCCAGAAATGCTGGACCTGCTCACATACACTGAATTCTACTCATTGTCAGATGTGTCACTATGAACTTAGAGCACCAGCAGTTGTGAAGAGCCAGCCATCCTTCAGTTTTCTACACCAGCTCCTCACAGCTCTACCCCAGCAGCCAGGTGTCCTTCTCCTCCTGAAAGCTCTAACTCTGAGGTGCCTAGTTAATGATGGTTCTCATGTTTTTAGAGTTGGTACTCACACAATAAGTTCTAATTCCATAATAAATTTCTTATTTCATAATTCTGATAGTTCTGCTTCTGTATTTGGACAAATATTTATCCCAGGGTAACCGAGGAAACTAGGATTGGTTCTTTAGTATGATTATATGTAAGAAATTAATGTTAGTGCTACAGTGGAAAACGGCACACAAATAGTTGATGGCATGCAGGGACAAATGATCACCTAGTTATCACATGTAGCCATTTACAAGCATAGAAGCAAAGCTTTGAATGACAAAATGGTTGCTGTCCTAGAATATTTTAGGGAGGCATATCATTAGGTTGGTTGCTTGCTTTTAAGTACACTAGAGAATCTGAGAGAATGAAAATGGTGGGTTCAATGCTGTAAACTCCTGGTAAGTGTCTGGATCTGAAAGTTTATATATTTGCACTGAAATACACTTGCATCCTATAGCCACAGGGCTAAAATTTCTGAAAACAAATCCAACATCTAATCCTGTGGCTGAATTCTAATGCAAATTGAATTCACAACTTCACAGGGTCTCTATGCTAGAGTTGGAGCAATGCTTGGAAAGGATTCTGAAAAGTGAACTGGAGATTCATGGGCAGATTCCTATGAGGATGAATAACTTGAACCTGAAAATTCTGCTGCGTTGTCCTTTACTAAGAGAAGAAGCCCTTCCTCCCTTGTCTGAGAAAGTAAGCCTCCCCTTGCCTGAAGAAACTCTAGTGGCCCCTCCTGAGGTAGCTGCCCTGATACCAGAGGAAATATAGGTGGTCCAGTTAGATTTGAAATTCAGAAAAATAATAACAAATTTCTAAGTGTAAGTATATCCCAGAATTGCATGGTGCATATCTATACTGCAAAAATATTTGTTTATCTGAAATTCAAATTTAACTGGGTATAGTATGTTTTTATTTACTAATAATGGCAACTCAAATGGTAACAACTCATGCTATTGCTCGGGACCTACTACCTCACATCCTTTGATCAAAATCAAGTCCTGGCAGGACTGGAGGTGGAGTTGGGTGGAGAGGGAATAAAAATTATGACTCAGGAGAAGTGCAAATGCACCAAAAGAAATGAGATTCTGATTTCAATGTGTTAGTTTGAGTGTGGATTATACTGAATAAAGTTGAGAGGCCAGAATTCTACTAACATACCTCAGAGGAAGAAATCCTATTAATACGGAGAGGGGCATGAGAACTACACAATTTAACTAAAGCCCACAAAAGTAGGTCAGGGGCCTGCCACGTGCTGCCTAACATGGCACCCAGCTGACTGGAGATGCAAGCAGACCACGAGGAACCTCTGGACAAAGAAATTTCTTGCAAAGGTTGATTAGTACCTTATTATTTGCCCATACCATAAAGCAGGGGTGTCAAACTCATTTTCACTGGAGGCTGCATCAGCCTCATGGTTGCCTTCAAAGGGCGGAATACAATTTTAGGATTGTATACATATAACTACTCCTTAACTCAGGGCAAGGAGTTTGGTATTGCCGCCTGGTGGAAACAAGGTACTGGGCCAGATAAAACAAGGTGGAGGGCCGGATTCAGCCCACAGGCCTTATGTTTGCCACCTGTGCTATTAAGGGAGAACACGAGGCCACAAAATATGCCTCGCAGAGGTTAAAGTTAATCCCAACTTTTTCCACTATTTTCCCAATTTTCCATAGAAACTATGAACAGATATAAGCTCAACCTTTAGAGATGGTTGGGACTCTCTCTTCCTTCTCTCATCCTACTCTGCCTGTGGAGTGGCTTTTCTTGTTTATCTCTCTACTCAATAAAACCTGCTTTTCCACTTTCACCTTTTATTTGTCTAACTTGGGTCTTGAATTGCTTCCTGCGCAAAGCCAAGAACCCTCTTGGCTCTGGGCTCAAGTCCCCACTAGGGAATAGAGAATAGGGAACTGAGAATGCAAGAGTGGATTAATTTTGTAAGAACTGATCACCCACTCCTTAACTAAGTCGATAGGGTTGAATGGGGAGTGGGTGGAGAAATGGGTTGAAAGAGAGACCTTTCTCCCAAGACTTTGAGAAATACATTCACATAGGAGTTCCAGCATCTTTGAAGAAGTCTGAAATGGCTATTCTATGTAGACCAGCATGACTGTGGGAACTGTAGCTATTGAACCAGGTTCCCTGAATTCAAGGGGGATGAAAACACCTCAGCGTGGCAGAGGCAAGTGGCAGCACTTAACTGTCAAAGACAATTGAAACAGAAATCATAATGATTTATCTGCAGAGATATTTGTTGTCACTTAATTGATCATGGAGTCTAAAAAAATGAGGTAGATGAATAGTGGACTAAAGTGTTAGTGTTGGTTTGTACAACCAGAAAAAGTCTAGGTGTGGTGACAAGAAATCTGACGAGAAACACTGAAAATGAGTGTGTGGTTATTCATCAGCCAGTTCCCAGACTTGAAACCCATTTACAGGCACAGAGGAGTTTGAAGAAAGGGGAGATTGGACATTCTTGAGGAGGCACCCACCTACACATCCAAAAGGTATATGTAACTTCCCCCCTTACCTTCACCAAGGAGGCTTAAAACCATTTACTGGGATTTGGATATAAAAAAGGCTTGCAAAATTAGAGATAGGGATGAAAATAGACAAATAGATATAGATGTATTATTTTAATAACATGAGATCTCACCATAAAACTGTTTTGCCATTTGTTTTTCCACATAAAATATATGTAATAAACATCTTTATATGTCATTAAGTGTTTCTCCATACTGACTGAAGAAAGTCCCAGTGTATAAACGTCTTTACCCTAATTATTTATGGTATTCATGTTTCCTAGGATATCCTATAGAGTCCTTTTCACCATGTTTCTTTCCTTTCAGTATTTATTTCTAAAGTATATTTTGAAATACATAGTGCATTTAGGTTATATAACAAATTTGCTATTATAAAGAAAGCAGCAATGAAATGTTTGCAGTGAACTCCTTACAAAAATCTGTGTTTATTTCCTAAGTATGAGTTCCAAGAATTGGGCCAAAATTCACATATATGCCCACTTTTGAGGCTTATAGTACACAGCGCCCTTCAAAGGGTTTGTGGAACCCTTAACACCTGAGAGTGTTGGTTCCTCCACAGCTTCACTAACTTTGGAGAGCATCACTTTATAAATCTTTCTTTCTTTGTTAAGCAGAATGATTATTACACTGGGAATTACAGAACCAACAGAATTCCAAATTATTGAAGTAAAAATAAATTTTAGAGGCTTTTATATATTCAAGTCCCAGATTTGAAAAAGGCACATCCCGAGATAAGGGGGAACTCAATGAAACACTTTCGAGGAAACCCACAAGTACTTTGGGGATACTAGAGCCATCTTCCACTATCTGAAGAACAGAATGCACAAAAGGAATTCAATCCAGATTTTTATAAACCCAAGTGAAAACTTAGAATCTATTGGTAAAGATAACAGCAAAGAATATTACAACTTACCCTCACAAACAGGTGCTTTGTTATCCCAGGAGACACTATTGCCTACGATGATGCATGCAGTAGAAGATTCACCAATGAGTCGGTATCTAGAGGCAAACAACAATGAATGTTACATTCTAAGTTCACAGAGAATGTCCCTGGTTAGATTGCTACATACAAAAAATAAGTAACAATCTTGAAGAATTCATAAGAACAAGTTCCATTTATAAAAGAGCTATTAATTTCTTAATTTTTATGTCTGTATTTGGACTTTAAAATTTTCTTTTTTACACCTTGTAAACTGGATGGGATCTCTCTTCTTTATTACCTTAAGACACATTTTTATATAAATCTAAGGTCAATAAGATTCATCAAGATAGAACCAAAGGAAATCCAAGCAGAACAGAAACAGTTGAATACTAATTTTATATTTTAAGTGTTAAAGGCAGAGATTGTCCATTAGTATGTCCCAAAGTGTGCCATACAACTTGGACAAAATGACACTTCTATTTGCTTCAACAGAGACTCTGTACAGTGATGGAACATTGGGCTGAACAATTCATGAGAATTGGTATAGAGTATGGCTAAACTTGATACTGCTACAAATTGAGACAAATAATGTCAAGTAACAGTCAAGTGTTATTTGGTATAGCTAGAACATTGTCTTATAAATCTATATAAAAATAATGGCAACACAAACTTTATTCAAACAGCAAAACAAGCCAACTGGAGCTCAAATGGAAAATGTGAAAGCAGTGGATGTCATTTAGGTAGTGGGTAGATTCTGGCCTCCTTTTGTGGGATTTAGTTCCAATGACAACTTAGTCTTCTGAGTCTTGCAGTGCCATTCTGGTCTGCTTCATTCTTCTGGCTCCATGTAAGTCCTCAGTGGACCCCTGCTGAAACTGCCTGTGAGAGTGAAGGTGCTTTGCAGGGCTGCCTGGCATCACTAGATGAAGAATGGGGGGATGAAGAATGGTTGGGATGGAGAATAAACCCTCTAGTCTGTCCTTTGGTTTCCTGGTGATGGTGAGCTTCCCACTTCACCTGCGCTGGTGCCAACAGGGGAAGGAAGCATCTATCTAGGCTGTCTTTGGTGGCTGGGTGGAGGACCTGAAGAGATGGGTCTGGGAGGTTTTTCCTGCTCGTTGGAAGATCAAGAGACTCCAAGCTTGGTTCACCTTCTGATCCTAAGTTGGTGGCTTACTGTCATGGGTGTGGAGTTGAGAGACACTGGCCCTGGGATGTTCTCTGTTACTGTGAGGAGGATACTGGGTCTTGTGGCGTTGTTGCCATAAGAGAGGAGACCCTCTTGTTGCTGTCTTGAAGTTCGGGTCTTGTTATTTGGGCTCTGCTAACACTGCTGCTGTCAGCAGAATAGGGCCCACTGCTGCTGGCTGGTGTGGGACATGAGATGTGTCAGCTCACCAGGAATCTACTATTGAGAGAGCTGTTGGTGGAGTAAGGGTGGAGGGGAGCCTGCTGCTTCTCATGGGTGTGGGACATGGAAGGGATAGCCTTCCTTCATCCCTGATTTCTGCTTATGTTTCTAATGTGTGCATAGTGGAGTACCACTGCCACTAATAATGGGTCTCACCACTATGTCTCTGCTTGACTTCTTTCCTAGTCCTATGACCAGAGAGCAGGTCCTCTCCCCTCTCCCCTCCCCTCCCCTTCCATCCGCTTCCCTCCTTTCCTGCTCTCCCCTTCTTTTTCTGTCTGTTGCTGCTTCCAGCTTACAGTCCTCTCCAGCACAGCACCCAGTATTGAAGGTAAAAGAAGATCCAGGGGACTCACAATGGTGTCATTCTTTAAGTTCTGTGGACCTCAGGAATTCACCTCTTTCCAAATTTTGTGTTCCTTTTAATAGTTGTATTTGAACTATTTCTAGGGTATTTAGTTATGTGTACAGAGAGAAGCAGGGAAAAGTGAATCTTCCCATCCTTTCCTGAAACTGGAAGTTTTAGTATTAAAAACTTCTTTAAAAGCTGATTTGAAAAGTTAATACATATTCATTGTGGAAAAAAAATGAGAAAGGTACAGAAAATTCCACTAATGGGAAAAAATTATGCTAATGCTATATTATAGAAATTAGCATAGTTAATGGTTTAGAGCAGTGCTATGTAAGAGTTTTAGTTGCATGGAAATCACCTGGAGATCATGTAAAAATTGGTTCTGATTCAGTGGATATGAAGATTCTACATTTCTAACAAAATCTCAAGATATGCTGACTTTGCTGGTCTGTGAACCATTTTGGCATAGCAAGGACTTAGAGTATATTTTTTTCAGTTTTTTCTATAAAGGGATATGCACATAACATGGATATCAGCTGTCATACATGTGTGGCTAAACTGGACCAGGTCCTATAATTCACAGCTGTGTGAGTCCTCCTCCATCTTCACGATTCCCATACATCCCAAGCTTCCTTCCCCAGACTTCTCTCTGCTTCTGCCTCTGGAGTCTGTCCCTGGTGTATTCAGGTTGTGTACTCCATCCAGTTCACCCAGCAGCAAATCCCTGTCTTCTTATATGTGTCTCCTCTAAATGCACTTGCTCAAAGCATTTTTTGTGTGTGAATTTGGGGGCAGTTTTAGGGAGGTGTTACACTGAGGAGTGGTTGCCATGAGGCATTTTATTCTCTCTTACTTGTCTTTCTATTCCTACTGCTCTGCAGTAACAAGGAACTTCTCTTTGCCTTGCACAGAAAAGCCCCTTTGGAGATTCAACTTTATAAGATACAATGTCTATCCTAAGAGGAATTCTGGTTTATAACTTTTTTCTATATTGTGTGCATCTTAATTATATATATGTATATATGAGACTAATAATAATTTCAGTTGGAAATTATGCTTGACAATTATTATTACACTGAGGTAACATCCATTAAAATACCTGTTATTTATTGTTGTGTGTTAGGAAAAATCTGCTTGTATTCCATTCATGATATTTAGTCCTTTTGTGCTTTCAGATCAAATAAAAAATCTTGGAGTCATGCATCTTCCTCTTTTTATTTCAACTCAATATCTGGTCCATTCAGAAATTTTGTCATCTCTACTTTTGTAATATATCTTGAATACAATCACTTCTCATCTCTCTAACTGTAGTTCAACATTGCTCAACCTGTACACTTTAATATCTTGGGCCATTAATTTTTTGATGTGAGGGGAACATCCTTACATCAAAACATGTGCATTGTAATATGTTTTGCAGTGCCCCTGGCCTCTACCCACTAGATGCCAGTAGCACCCTCTCAGCTGGGACACCAAAAGCATTTGTGGAGATTGACAAATTGAGAACCACTCTTCCAGTCCTGCCCAGAGGCATCTGTCACCTGAACAAAAGAATAGCCCTTAACTGACTTCGATGTTTCATTTGCCCTCCAACAACAGATCCTTCATGGGACAGCTAAAATGAGACTTTAAAATCCCAAATCAGATCATGTCACTCCTTTGCTTAAAATCTTCCAATGACCTCCTGACAGCCTTACACTGAGTCCAAAGTCCTCGCTGTGGTCTGCATAGCCGTTTTATATCTAGCTCTGCCTATTCTTCATACCACTTTTTCTATCACTGTTTTTTTTCATTCACCCTACTATAGTCATACCGGTTTCCTTACAAAGCCTTCACACTCGAATAACATTTCTCCAACAAAGCTTTGTCATTGTCAGGATGTGACTTCCCCATATGGCTCAGTCTCTCACTCTTTTCAAGTCTCCAAATTTTACTAACTCAGTGTTACCTTCTCTGACTTCTCTATGTCCCCTGTGGCTCTCTATTCTCCCAGACTATATATTTTCCTTTGTAGCAGTTATCACTCTTATATTATAATATTATTTATTTATTTAGTGTCTGTTCTCCCCACTATAACTTAGCTTCATTAGAGATGAACTTTCTTCGGTTAACTGGTATATTCCCAATCCCTACAACAGTTCTGAGCACAGAGTAAGTACTCAATAAATATTTATTACACAAATGCATAAATAAATACAGTTTCATAGAGTCATTGTACCATTGAATATATTTGCAAATTCAAATTTGTTGAAGTTTTCTTAAGTCTATGTATTGATGGTGGGTCATAAATACATTGTGATTAACTTTAGAATTGTAAAGTATGCAAGTGAAGATTTCCAGGATAACTTTTAAATTAATATAAACATAGGCTATAATTTCTAAACTAGTAAAGGAAATAATGGAATAAGAATATGAAACCCAATCAACTACAAATTATGTCCAAAAAGTATGGAAAACATTGAGTAAAAGTAGTCTAATATAAAACACAAAATAAGATGGTAGGCATTAATGGTATTAGTAATTACATTAAAAGTAAATAAACTCTTTAGTTATAAGATAAAGATGATCAGATTGGGTTAAAAAATCTAAATGAGTTGTTTACTATAGACTTACCTAAAACAATGACACAGCAAGGTAAAAAGTAAAAAAAAATAAAAAGTATGAAAATAATAATGATTAAGAAAATACTATGATTAAAGAAAATACTATGATTATATTAAAAGTACAAATACTTTAAGTCTACACACAAAATTGATACATGCAAAAAGCCTGGTTTGAGAGAAATAGCAACCTTACATAATGTTAAACTTTTAATACTCTTGGAAGATAAACAAGTGTTAAATGTGTGTGCACCTAATTACATAGCCTCAAGAATACAGTATAAACTTTAAAAAAAGACAGAAATGCAAGATAGAAATTGAAAAAATTACTAAGTAAGGACTTCTGTCCAAGATTGAGGTATAGGTAGATAACACTGTGTCTCCTCTCACTACCAAAAGAAGGATAACAACAAATTAAAAAAAACAACAAGAAACAATTGGCAGAAAATAGAACTGTATGGAAGTTCAATAACAAAGGAGGTAAAGAAGAAATATTCATCCAGATTGGTAGGAGAGGCAGAGACAGGCAGCTGGTGTGGAGAGGACTCACTCAAGAAGGTGGCTGGAGGACTGAGGCAGTTGGCAGCTGGTGGAGTGGGTAGTCCCACATTTGCATGCTGATAAACCAGAAGGAATAACTAAGGAGCAAGTGAGACCATGCAACCCAGGGTTCCAGTGATGGAACATAAAGCCTCAAAACCTCTGACTGATAAAACCTGTGGGGGTTGCAACAGTGTGGGGGAAATTCCCAGCCTCACAGTGAGTTTACTGGAGAAACCCACAGGGTCCTAGAAGGTACACAAACCCACCCACCTGGGAATCAGCAACAGAATGGCTCTATTTGCTTGTGGGTAGCAGAGGAAATCACTGAAAGCCGGCCCAGAGCTGAACAAGTGGTATTGTTTCCTCTTGGACCCCCCGCCCCACATATAGTGCCACAGTGCAATGATATAGGCTGCCCCACCCTGGCAAATATTTAAGGCTCCACCCTTTACTATGTAACAGGCATGCCAAGAAAAGAAATGGCCCAAATGAAAGAACAGGTTAAAGCTCCAGAAAAAATACAACTAAGTGATGAAGAGATAGCAAACTTATTAACCTACCAGTTCAAAATACTGATAATCAGGATGCTCACAGAAATGACTGAGTATGGTTGCAAAATAGAGGAAAAAGTGAAGGCTATTAAAAGTGAAATGAAGAAAAATGAACAGGGAACCAATAGTGATGGGAAGGAAACCAGAACTCAAATCAATGGTTTAGACCAGAAGGAAGAAATAAACATTCAACTGGAACAGAACAAAGGAACAAGAATTCAAAAATATGAGGAGAGGCTTAGGAACCTCTGGGACAACTTAAAATGTTCCAACATCCAAATTATAGGGGTCCCAGAAGGAGAAGAGGAAGAGCAACAATTTGAAAATACAATGAAGGAGAACTTCCCCAATCTGGCAAAGAAAATAGACTTCCAGGAAGTCCAGGAAGTTGAGAGAGTCCCAAAGAAGTAGGACCCAAGGAAACACACCAAGGCACATCATAAATACATTATTACCCAAGATTAAAGAGAAAGAGAGAATCTTAAAATCAGCAAGAGAAATGGAGACAGTTACCTACAAAGGAGTTCCCATAAGACTGTCAGCTGATTTCTCAAAAGAAACCTTACAGGCAAGAAAGTGTCAGAAAGAAGTATTCAAAGTCATGAAAGGCAAGTACCTACATCCAAGATGACTTTGTTCAGCTGAGCTACCATTTAGAATTGAAGGGCAGATAAAGTGCTTCCCAGATAAGGTCAAGTTAAAGGAGTTCATCGTCACCAAACCCTTATTACATCAAATGTTAAAGGGACTCATGTAAGAGAAAGAAGATAATCAAAAATATGAACAGTAAACTGACAACAAACTCACAACTATCAACATCCACACCTAAGAAAACAAAAACAAACTAAGCAAACATTTAGAACAGGAAGAGAATCACAGAAATGGAGATCACATGGAGTGTTATCAGTAGGGAGGGGAAGGGGGAAAACAGGGGAAAAGGTACTGTGAATTAGAAGCATAAATGGTAGGTACAAAATAGACAGGAGAAAGTTAAGAATAGTATAGGAAATGTAGAAGCCAAAGAACTTATATGTACAACGCAAGGACATAAACTAAAGGGGGGGCATGCAGATGGGAGGGGGTGTACAGGGCAGAGGGGAATGAAGATGGGACAAATGGGTCAACTCCAATAGCATAATCAACAAAATATATTTAAGAGAAAAAAATTACTAAATAAGATTTGTAACAGATCAAGCCTGTTTTAGAAAAAAGAACACACTTTGCTGATTGTATAAGAATAAATTTGCTGTAAAGCTAGACAAGGACAGTATAAGAAGTGAAAATTATTAGGTCTATCACACTAATAAGCATGAAAGGAAAAGATTTTAAACAAAATATTGTAAAACAAATCTAACAATATAGAGAAAATATTTATTACACTTTTAGACCAAGTTGGTTTCCTCACAGATATAATGTTTAATCTGTTAATGCAATTTATCATAGTAACAAATTGAAGGAGAAAAGTCATATCATCTCTAATGATACAGAAAATATGGTTAATATAATTCAAAATACATTCAAAATAAAATTTTTAGCAAATTAACACTACAACTTTCAAAAAGGATATGTAGAAAAATCCTCCAGCAAACATCATGTTTAATGTTGAGTCAATGAAAGCTTTCTCCTAGGGATTGAGAATGAGACAAACTGCCCATTATCAGCTTTGTGGAGGTCTCAGACAGCACAAGAAGGCAAGACAAAAGAAATAAAAGGAGCAAGAACTGAAAAGAAATAAATGAAATTGTTCTTATTTGAATTTATGGTTATACTTATAGAAAACACAAAAGATTCTATAGTTAAAATATCATAACT
Source organism: Anoura caudifer (assembly GCA_004027475.1). NCBI lineage: Eukaryota > Metazoa > Chordata > Mammalia > Chiroptera > Phyllostomidae > Anoura > Anoura caudifer. Next base: position 35,959 of record PVKU01010950.1, on the reverse strand, counting down.
CATAAGACAGTTTAGTAAGTTTTTTTTTGCATAGTAAAACAACATTTAAAAGTCAGTTGATCAACAAAACAAAGAAGCAAGCAAAATACAACCAGGGACATTGAAATAAAGAACTGACAATAACCAGAAGGGTGAGGAAGGGGTACAATGGGGGAATAAAGTGGAAGGATTGTCAAGGAACACATATAAAGGACACACGGACAGAGCCAAAAGGGGTTAAGATACAGGGTGGGGCAGGGGGAAAAGGTGGGGGGAAAATTGAGACAACTATACTTGAACAATAAAAAATAAATAATATAAATATAAATAAAAAAGATTTTATTTATTTTATTTTTAGAGAGAGGGGAAGGGTAAGGAGAAAGTGAAGGAGAGACACTTCAATGTGTGGTTGCCTCTTATGCACCTGCTACTGGGGTCTTGGCCCACAACCCAGGCATGAGCTCCTACTGGGAATCAGACTGGCTACCTTTTATTCTCAAGCAGGCACTCAAGCCACTGAGCCACATCAGCCAGGGCTATGCAGAACCATTTCAATTTGATGTAGTCTCATTTGTTTATTTTTTTCCCTTTATTTTCCTTGCCCTAGGAAATACATTGGCAAAAATATTGCTTCATGGGATGTCTGAAATTTTGCTGCCTATTTTCCACTAGGTCTTTTATGGTATCATGAGTCATATTTAAGTCCTTTAACCATTTTGAGGTTATTCTGGTGTATGGTGGAAGTTGGTGGTCTAGTTTCATTTTTTTTGCATGTACCAGCCCAGTTCTCCCAATACCACTTATTGAAGAGAATGTTTTCACCCAATATATGCTTATGCCCCTTTTGTCAAATATTAATTGACCATAGAGACATGGGTTTATTACTGGGCTCTCTATTCTGTTCCATTGTTCTTTATGCCTGTTCTTATGCCAATACCAGACTATCTTGATTACAGTGGCCTTGTAGTATAGTTTAATATAAGGTGTTGTGATCCCTGAAACTTTGTTTTTCTTTCTTCATATTGCTGAGGCTATTCAGGGTTTTGTTCTTTTTTTTTTTTTTTTTGGTTCTATGTAAATTTTTCAAATACTTACTTGATCTGTGAAATATGCTATTGGTATTTTAATAAGAATTTCATTGAATCTATAGATTGCTTTGCTAGTTTGAACATTTTAATGATGTTAATGATGTTAATTTTTCCAGTCCGTGAACATGACATATACTTCCATTTATTTGTATCTTCCTCAATACCTTTCTTCATATTCTATCATTTTCCAAGTACAGGTCTTTTTTTACATCCTTGGTTAAATTTATTCCTAAGTACTTTATTTTACTTGTTGCTATAGTAAATGGGATTTTTTCTTAGTTTTTCTTTCTGATAATTAATTGTTGGTGCACAAGAGGGCCATCAATTTCTGAATATTGACTTTGTATCCTGTTACTTTGCTGAATTCATTTATTGGGTCAAGTAGTTTTTTGATGGAGACTATAGGGTTTTCTATGTATACTATCATGTCATCTGCAAATAATGACAATTTTACTTCATCCTTTCCAATTTGGATGCCTTTTGTTTCTTTTTCTTGTCTAATCACTGTGGCTAGAACTTCCAATACTACGTAGAGTAATAGTGGTAAAAGTGGGTACCCTTGTCTAGTTCCTGATCTTAAGGGAAGCACTTTTAGTTTTTGCCCATTGAATATGATGTTGGCTGTAGGTTTTTTATATATGGCCTTTATTATGCTGAGGTATGCTCCCTCTATTACCACTTTTCTGAGTGTTTTTATCATCAAATGGGTGCTGGATTTTATCAAATGCTTTTTCAGCATCTATTGGTATGACCATGTGATTTTTGTCTTTCATTTTGTTTATATGACATATTACACTTATTGATTTGTAAATGTTATACCATCCTTGCATCCCTGGGATAAATCCCACTTAATCATGGTGTATGATCTGCTTAATGTATTGCTGGATCTGGATTGCCAATATTTTGTTGAGGATTTTAGCATCTGCTTTCATCAGAGATAGTGGCCTATAATTTTCTTTCTTTGCTGTGTCTTTACCTGGTTTTAGGATTAAAACAACACTGGACTCATAAACAGAGTTTGGGAGTCTTCCTTCTTGAATTTTATTGAATGACAAAGCATGCTAATTGTTAACAGAAATTATTTTAATTCTTCCTTCCTATCTGGATATCATTTTCTTTTTTTTCATGCCCAATTGTCATGGCTAGAACCTCTTGTACAATGTGCTGAAGAAAAATATTTCATAGCTGTGGATCATGGTAATAAGCTTGAAAGCCACTGTCCTGGAGAAACTTTTGCATATGTGTGCTGGGAGACACATGTAAGTATGTTTATATCTGGAATGCTTATAATAGCCAAAATAAAACAAAGTCAAAAGAATATGATCTCTAACAAACAACCAAGAACAAGTAAAGAAGTTGTGGTATATCCATACAAGAGAATACCATCCATAGTGAAAATGAATTAGCCACAACCACATGGGTGAGTGTCAGAAGGAAACTGTCAAATAAAAAAACAAGTTGCAGAGAAGTACATATAACATCATTCTATTTATAGAAAGGTAAAAATACACTGATTGGAATTATGCCTGGAAGAAAATCGAAAAGAAACACCAGGGATGACGAACACAAAATTCAAAATGTTGGTTACTTCTGGAGAGGCGCTAGAGGTGGAGAAATGAGAATTGAGAAGGGCACACAGGAGATTACAAAGGTTCCAGTGATGTTTCTTATGGTGAGTAGTTTATACAATGAAGTTTATTTTATTGTTACTATTTTAATTTTTCCCTTATGTTATTTTGTATGTATTGTTAGTAAGCAAAATACAAAGCAAAAGGTAAGATATAAGGTTAAGCAGTCTCCCTACTTCTTTGCTAAATCGGTTGTCTTCCCTAAGGATAAGCCCATAATATGTCCCCAGAGAGTCCTCACCCTGTGAGCACTTCTGGACAGGTGCTATAAAATTAGATTTGCCCACCCCCCACATCTGCTCCATCATTCTAGACAAATTATTCTTTCCCACTTTCCCCTGAACCTACCATTTCCCGCTCCTGATGCTTTGAGGTAATAATATATTTGAGGGTCAACTAGTGTTTGCTTCATTTCCTTCTTTGGAGAGCTGGTCCTCACCATATAATGAATCCTTCACATGGTTTTAGGTACATTCATTTGATGCACAACACGCAGCCCCACACCCCAATTTTCTAGCATGGATATAGATTTTTCTTATTTTGAAAGATTTGTTTAATCATTTTAAATGCAGTTAAATGCTTGGATTGAAGCCACCACCTCCACTTACAAATCTTATTGCTATGTTTTTAACAGACAACTTGTTTAACTCTCCTATCCAATACTATTCTTTAGAGATTGGTTTTATAATTTTTGAACCGTCACTCTCCAAAAATGCTACTGCCAACTCACCCTTCATTACAAGAGTAATTAATAATTGATCCAAACTGGGTGCCTCCAGTTATTTCCATTTTGCCATTTATGGGTTCTTCAGGAGATCCACATGATTTACCTATGGGAAGGAAGAAGAATTTGGGGACTGGGTGTAGAATACTCTGAACTTCTCTTTGTACTTAAAGACCCAATTTGGCTGTAGCTTACTGAAGAACATGTGTAGTTCCAGAGATTTTACCACATTGGGGAATTTCATAAGACTGCCACTTTCAAAGAGCACCTCCTTCCAGTTCTGTCTCTTTCCCACCAGTGCCTCCCAGAAAAGTGTAAACTTTGTTTACTCTGTGACTCAACCAGTGTAAAGGTCTCAGCTTCAGGGCCTTTGTCCCTGTCTGCACTTTTCTTTTCTTCCCATTCATTTCAGTTGTGAAAAGGCAGATCCTATTAAATAGAGATTTTTTTCCTCAGTTGTGCCTTATAATGATAGCTTCTCAAGCAATGAACTTGTAATGAAGTACCAGGCACTCAAAGCAGTAGGAAGCTATTACCTACAGGAATAATGCTCACATCTGCTACCACTAGGTGAATTAATCAAGTCACAGGTGCTTTAGTTCCAAAATTTGAACAACTGCATAGATCTTATGGATATTTAACTGATACAGAGGAGCTCTCAGTCCGGAGTTACTTACGTGCACAGTTTTGACTGGGTTTTGACCAGACCAAGTTTTCTAGGCAGGTGATAAAGAAACTTCTCTTCTGGAAACCAGGGCGGCATTCATACTGCAAAGATGTTCCAATGGGAAACTCATCTGCATTCATTGGCATTGTAGGCTTGGCTGTTTCAAAATAAGCTGGGGGTTTGCATTGACCTGAAGATCAAGATCACAGTGACATCAAAGTCAATGGAGGAAATTCTACTCCACCTCATCTTTTCTCCAGTATGCTTCAAAGATATGATCAAAGAAGAAAATCAACACTTTAATAATGGTGAAAGGATTGCTTCCCTTAGCAGTAACTTTAGAAATGAGTTTTTTAAATCAATATCTACCCATTTAAAAAGTCCATGCTGGCTCTGTGTGGCTCAGTTGGTTAAAGTATCTTTCCATACACCAAAAGTTTGCAGGTTCCATCCCCAGATAGGGCACTTACCTAGGTTGTGGGTTCAATCCCTGGTCAGGGCGCATATGGGAGGTAACCCATTGATTTTTCTCTCTCACATTGATGCCTCTATCTCTTTCTCTCTCAAATCAATAAACATATCTTTGGGTGTGGATTTTTTTAAAGTCCATGCTATTTTGAAGGCAATTAAGATGTGTATTTCTATATCCATATCCCTATCTATCTATTATCTATTTCATCAGCATCTATATATCTAATCTATCTATTCCTTCATTGAAGGGGAAATTAATTTGTAGCTTCACATTTTCATCAGTCAGGAAGTCCTAGGCTCTGGCTTCATCTATTCCATCCTGCTGTGTAATAAGAAAAAGTCATGCATTTCACCATCCATCTTCACTTTCAGTAGACCATCCAGAACTGATGGGATTGTAAGCCTCTTCTCTGGTCTTCAATAGCAGTCAGTCTTGACTGTTAAACAATGTTAATTGACAAGCCCACTTCTTCAGCAAAGGAAAATTCAGCACAGGCTTTGTGTACAAAGCTCAAGAACTAAAACTAAAGCTATACATTATGAGGACATATATTTTGTAATGTATATCTTGAATTAAATATTAGACTAAATTACTTCCCCTTAAGACCTAAAAGGTTTAAATTAAAGTAATAAAATACCACTTAGAGTTAAACAACATGTAATCAGGAAGAAATATTTGTTAGAAAAGTATCATTTTACTTTAGAAATTTTAGAAATATGTTCTCTTCTGCTTTGTTTAATCTTCTGTTTCTTCCTACACACTCTATTAATGAATTCAAATAATGGAGGGTAGATTGAGACTGATCATTTAATTTTATTAGCATTTAAATAATCAACTTTTGGATTTATCAATTTGCTCTTCTCTTTATTTCATCTTTACTGATATTTTCTTGAGTTTATTTCTTGAGCTTTATAAAAAAATAAATTTCTTAAGATGGTAACTTAGACTTCTTTTATTTTCAGCTTTCCATAATTTCTAAAATATCTGTTCAAGTTATTATTTTATTTTGAGGATAGGTTTTCATTGTAGAACTGCATATTTTCAGTTTTATCAGTTCAAGGTATTTGGAAATGGCCACTGTGATTTCTTCTTGATCCACGGCTTATTTAACAATGTTTTTGCATAATTTACAAACATTTGAGGACATTTTCAAGATTTTATTTATTTATATTTTATTTTTAGAGAAAGTGGAAGGGATGGAGAGAGGGAGGAAAATATTGATGTGGGACTTCTGGCCAAGATAGAGGCATAGGCGGACACACTATGCCTCATCTCACAACCAAGATCAAGGACAACAAAAATATAGAACCAAAAAAACCCCAACCAGAATAGATAGAGGATTGAATTGTATGGAAGTCCGACAATGATTCACCCCCAACAATGATTCATCCAGACTGGTAAGAGGGGAGGAGTTGGTGGCCTGGGGAGAGGGGTTGCATTGGGAAGAAGTGACAGCTGGTGGTCACGGGCACACAGGTGGCAGTTACCAGGTGCAGGGAAGCAACAAGCAGACCAAGCGAGGTGCACAAAGTGGCTGACCACGGTCACACATTCGCACGCAGATAAACCAGGCAAAAATGGGCAGCAAGAGAGACTGCACAGTGCAGGGCCCCAGTGCCAGGAATAAAGCCTAAAAAGCACCGATTGAGAACACTTGTGGGAGTTGGGGTGCCTGGAGGGAATCCCAGCCTCATGGGAGAGTTTGTTGGACAGACCCACAGGGTCCTAGAACGTGCATGAACACGCCCACATTGAAATCAGTGCCAGAGGGGCCCAATTTGCTTGGGGAAAGCGTCAGAGGGGACTGGAGTCTGAGAGAGAGTGGAACAAGCACCATTGTTCCCTCTCGGATCCTGCCCCCATATCCAGCATCACAACCCAGCAACTGGGTTGCCCTGCCATGGTGAACGCTTAAGGCTCTGCACCTCACTATGTAACAGCTGCGACTGGGCAAAAAAACAAAACAAACAAAACCAAGGATAGCTCAAACCAGAGAACAGTTAGGGGCCCCAGAGCTAATTAATCTAAGCGACCAAGAGGTAGCCAACCTATCAGATGCACAGTTCAAAGCACTGGTGATTAGGAAGCTCACAGAATTGGTTGATTTTAGTTGCAAATTAGAGGAACAAATGGGGGCTACAATAAGTGAAATGAAGAAAAATGCACAGGGACCCAATACTGATGGGAGGAAAACTGGGACTCAAATCAATGGAGTGAACCAGAAGGAAGAATCAAACAACAAAACAGAAAAGAAGGAAGAAACAAGAATTCAAAAAAATGAGGAGAGGCTTAGGAACCTCCAGGACATCTTTAAATGTCCCAACATCTGAATTATAGGGGTACCAGAAGGGGAAGAGGAAGAGCAACAAGTGGAAAACTTATTTGAACAAACAAATAATAAAGGAGAACTTCCCCAATTTGGCAAAGGAAATAGACCTCCAGGAAGTCCAGAAAGCTCAGAGAATCCCAAAGAAGGTGGACCCAAGGAGGAACACACCAAGGCACATCATAATTACATTAGCCAAGATTAAAATGAAGGAGAGAATTCTAGAAGCAGCAAGGGATAAGGGCACAGTCACCTACAAAGGGGTTCCCATCAGACTGTCAGCTGATTTCTCAAAAGAGACCTTCCAGGCAAGAAGGGGCTGGAAAGAGGTATTCCAGGTCATGAAAGTCAAGGACCTACATCCAAGATTGCTCTATCCAGTGAAGCTGTCATTTAGAATGGAAGGGAAGATAAAGTGCTTCTCAGATAAGATCAAGTTAAGGGAGTTCACCATCACCAAGCCCCTATTATATGAAATGTTAAAGGGACTTATCTAAGAAAAAGAAGATAAAAATATGACAGTAAAAAGACAGCAAACTCACAGATATTAACAACCACACCTAAAACAAAAGCAAACTAAGCAAACCACTAGAACAGGAACAGAAACACAGAAATGGAGATCACATGGAGGGTTAGCAACAGGGGAGTGGGAGGAGGAGAGAGGGGGAAAAGGTAAAGAGAGTAAGTAGCGTAGATGGTGGGTAGAAGATAGACAGGGGGTGAGCAAGAATAGTCTGGGAAAAGTAGAAGCTAAAGAACTTATGAAACATGGACATGAACTAAAGGGGGGAATGTGGGTGGGAGGGGGTGTGCAGGGTGGAGGGGAATGATGGGGGAGAAATGGGACAACTGCAATAGCATAGTCAATAAAATATAATTTGAAAAAAAACATTGATGTGAAAGAGAAACATCAATCAGTCACCCTCACAAATGCCTCAACCAAAGACTGGGTCTGCAACCCAAGCATGTGCCCTGACTGGGAATCAAACTGGCAACCCTTTACTTTGAGGGACACATGCTCAAACAACTGAGCCACACCAGTCAAGGCTGAGGCAATTTTTAGCTGTAGATTTATTATAGAGTTTTGAAATTGATTGACGCTTGTATGTCTCAGCATCTGGTCAACTGATGTAATATATCATACATGTTTGTAAAAAAGCTGTGTCTATGGTAGTGGGTATAGTGTTTTGGGTATGTCAGTGAGGCCAAATAAATAGTTAATCATATTTGCCCAAATCTTCTGGATACTTACTCATTTGGGGTGGGGGTGGTCTGCTTATTATTCCAGATGCTAAAGTAGTTGCGTTAAAATATTCCATCTTATTGTATATCTGTCTTACTTCTTTTTCTAAATCTGTCTATTTTTTATTTTATTTTTATTATATTTTGTGGCAGACTGTGTCTAGTAATGAATTTTGCCTCCAATTCTACTTTGTCTATTTTATTTGTAAGATAATTAGGAAAGAAATAATATTTTAGATTTAATCCTCAATATATCAACAATATTTTAAATATAAACACACATGATAATTTAAAGACAAAGACTGTCATAATTCCTCATTTGTCATAACAGCTTTCTTTGGGGGACAGGAAAGGGTGGAATTGGGTGGAGTTGGGGAAAGGAAGAAAACACGGGAACAATAAAACATAAATTATTTTTAAAAATCAGCTTTCACCTTGGCTGGTGTAGCTCAGTAGATTGAGCTCAGGATGCAAACCAAAGGGTGGTCAGGTTGATTCCCAGTCAGGGCACATGCCTGGGTTGCAGGCCACGTCCCCAGTGGGGGGGCTGTGTGAGAGGCAACCACACCTTGATATTTCTTGCCCTCTCTTTCTCCCTCCCTTCCACTCTCTCTAAATGAATAAATAAAGTCTTTTAAAAAATCAGCTTTCTTTGGTTTGTTTTTGCATGGTATGTTTTCCATCCTTATATATTCATCCATTGTGTCTCTGAATATGTATATTCTTTCTTTTGTATGTACCACATAGTTTTTTATTTTTACTCATTATGATACAAGTTCCCAAATTTACTGAGTTCACAGCACTCTTAGGGTCTCAGTAATTTTTTCATGTCATTCCTAGCCAAAAAAGAAACACTTAACAGTTCCCTTTGTTAGATAAGTAGGTGCAAACAACTTAATAAGTCTTGTTCCCACCACAATTTTATAATGGGATGCTGCATACGGCTGAAATTCTCAAACCTTGGCATCAGATTGTAAACTGCCACTTTACTTCCCTTTCCATATAATCTTTATTTGGTGCTTCTACTTTCTCACAACCACGGCTGAAAACACAGCTTTGCAAAGATCTGATGTCATCAAGAAGAACCTACTGCAATCTAATGTATCCCAGAACTAGTAGTTTACACAGTATCCGAGAGATACTGACTATTGCTGTGGTTCCACTGAAAACTTAAAATATCCCATAGGTCCTCTGTGAGTTCACGGAAGCTCCCAGGGTACCTCAGTTTGGGAGATGTAGCGGTATGACAATCTATGTGTTTAAAGTGAAGTTATCTGTTTATATTTAATATAATTGGTGACATACTTGGGATTAGAGCTGCCATCTTGCTATTTGCTTTTTATCTGTCCTACATTTTTATTCTTTTCTATTTTGCCTTCTTTGTGACTATCAATTAGTTATTGTTATATTGTTATTTTTATTATGTTATTAGTTACACATTCTTTTAATTGTTCCTATAAAGAGAGCATGCATTCTTACCATATTAACATGTAATTAACAATTATTTCCCCCATAATGCAAGAAGCATTGAAATGCTAATTCCTTTACTTCCTTCCTGTCATTTGTTCTATCATTATCATATATTGAAATAGTACATATATTTTAACTCTCCCTAGTCATGTTCAATGTACACACTGCCGGTTGTTGGGCTATAACCATTTGCTATCAAGCTGGACCCTAATGGTAATGTATTTCCTCAGCAAGCTCAACTAAGATTTTGAAAATCTATGTAGAAATGTGTGGCAGGCTAAATAATGAGCTCCCAAAGTCATCCACGCCCTAACCCTTGGATCCTGTGAATATTAGATAACATGACAATAGGGCTTTGCAAATATGATTTAGAATCTTGAGGTGGGAAGATCATCCTGGATTGTCTGTGTGAACCTTAAATAGAATCACAAAGGTGTTTATAAGAAGGATGCAAAGGGTCAAATGAGACGAAAGAAAGAGATTTGAGGATGCAGCATTGCTAGTTTTGAAGGTAAAGAAAGGGACCACAAGCCCAAAGGCTATAGGCAGACTCTGGAAGATAGGAAGAAGGAGCGAACTTAGTCTGTCCTGGAGCCTCCAGAAGGAACACAATCCCATGGACTCATTTTAGATTTGACACCCTGAACTGTAAGAGAATATATTTCTATTGCTTTAAGCCAGCGATTTTCAACCTTTTTCATCTTATGGCACACATAAACTAATTACTAAAATTCTGTGGCATACCCCCAAATTTTTTTGGCCACTCTGACAAAAAATGGGTATAATTTTGATCCATTCACACCACATTTCTATTGTTGTGTTGGCTGTTGTCATTTTTTAAAAAAATTTGACAATGTAAGGAAAAAAAGGTCAATGCCCTTGACTAAATAATCAGATATTGCTTCTTTTAAAAACTCTTGCAGCATACCAGTGTGCCTCTTGTGGCACCCTGGTTGAAAATTACAGCTTTAAGGCATTAAGTCCATGGTGATTTGTTACAACAGCAATAAGAAATTAAAACAAAAGACAATGGCATATGGTGTTAAAAACTTTGAATTCATAGAGACCTAGCCTTGAACTTGAACTAGTCTAGCTCTGAAGTCTTTGACCTGCTGCTTAATCTCATTGAGCTCAGTTTCATCTTCAGAAAGCTGCAGATAATATTTACCTGGTAGGTTTGCGGGTAGAGTCAAAACACAAAGCATTTAGTAGTACCTTACACATAGAAGGCACTTGAAAAATAGCAGTATAGTTATTTTTCATATAAAAAGAAAATGTAAACAGGTAGATTTGAATATTCTGAAAAGGTAGGCTCACTTTGCTTCCAAGAGTTTATTTAATGTACGTGTGCAGAACTAGTTTATAATGAGCCAATTTTGCTGGGAAAGCACTGGAGGATCAGTGACCAGTGATCTCAGAAGCTTTCATGAATATGTATATAAGTAAATACCTACAAGTAAAACACTTTAGTCATATGATAATGTGTTTTTGATGTCTTCAGAAATGGCCAACCTGTTTTCCAAAGTGGTTATATCTTTTTACCAGTGAGCAGAATGTGGCAATCCAACTACTTCACCTTATCTCAAACACTTGGTATGGTTGGTTTTAAAAACTTTAGCCATTCCAGCAGGCATATTTTGTCACTGTAGTTTTTTTTTTGTCTTGGATGACACAGTCCACTATCAAATTCTTCTGATTTGAACCTTCCATTCAAGGCAGGTTGATTTATTTTTGTCACAAGCTCAACTTGTTCATGATTACTTCCATGTCTGTTCAAGCATGAACTGCCAACCTAGAGTACGCTCTGCTCCCCAGTCTCCATATTGTCTTCTTTATTGAAGGGACCTGCAAGTGTTTGGGTTAAGTAACCCTATCAGTTCAAGGAAAAAAAAATCATGTACTAGCAAATATTTATAAACTTCATGCTTAAGTATAAGTATATATTATATAAAATAAACATATTGTATTACACTGGGCATATTACAAATATATGTAATATAATATGTATATTATATAACATATTAATTTATAATATATAATGTGGCATATGGTGTATATTATATATTAACAGATTAATATTATGCACTGTAACATATAGTATTATGTTATGTATATAAACAATATATACAAACTATAACTTATAGTATATATTATATAGCTTAAGAAAGCTATTATATTTAATGACATAGTTATAATGTATAATATAATTATATATGTTATATGTTATAGATTATAAATATAACATAATTCATGTATATAAACATGTCATATAACAGAAATATAATTTTATATTATATTATGCACATTAGTTAATACTATAATTAAATATTTATATTTGATATTGTATATTTATAAATTATATGTGTGTACTAATATTATATGTTGCATATAAATTGAGGTTTAAAGAAACAAGTTACAAATGAAATAAACATTATAGATGCTTTGCTAATAATAATTTAATATGATCATTCACTAACATCTAAAGGGACAAAATACAGTTACAGTGGATTTTTCTGTTAAAAGCAATGGATATAAAGTTATGGTGAGCTTCTCTGTTAAAAATGATGGATATAAAGTTGTATTTCAAGTAGTTCCTTGATATTGTCTACATTTCTGTTTCTGTCAAGTTTTGCTTAACTTGTGATGAGATTGACAGTGTTATCTCCTCATAATGCCTCTACAGAGAGCTTGTTCGTGTGTCTGCGTGTGTTTGTGTTCTGTGTGTGTAGGAGTGGTTATCAGGTTTGCCATTTTCTTGTTTGCTTGAGTATTAGAATTTTCATTCAGTGATTTCATGAAAGAAAATTAGGAAGTTACTTGTCAATTGTGAAGGTTACAGTAGATATAACCAGGGAACAGAAGGCACAAAACTTCTCATCCAGCACAGGTAAACTGAAATACATCAGAAAACACAGAGAGCAAACTGCTCCCCACCCCCCCACGCCTTTCTACCTTGCCTCTCTGCAGCAGGGGACCAGTGAAAACTGACCTGAGGACCAGGAGAGGGCGACAGAGACTGCCTTATATTAAACACTACCCTAGCACTGCTTCATTAGTGTGATGAATTTATCAAATATCTCTGTGAATTATCCTGTGCAGCTGTTCTTTGGATTAACTTCTAAAGTGCTGCTTAAGCCATGCTGCTTCCATTCAGCTTTCTCTGATCATTGCAGCTGAGATGTCTCCATTGCAGTCATCCTGTGGCCTTTAGATTCTCTGTTGTGACTTCCTAGTCAGGACCTGCTTGGAAATTTTCAGGTTACGAGACACTATCACATACACTTCCTGTTGCGATTTTTGCAATAGCCCTCTCAAATAACCCCGTGTTGATAACATTCATTTTACATTCATGAACACTTAAAATTAGGGATGTTAATTGACTTAATGGATCCAAGACCCATGAACCCTGGTATCCTAATCACAGAGATTTCATAAAACCCCACCCCCTAGGTCTATATGCATCCACCTTGGAGGCACAGCTCTTCCGTGCCACTTTTCAGTCCAAAGTGCTTAGATATTGTCAGCATTCCAGCAGCATTTTCTTTATTCAAATTACTTTGGCAAGTAAATACTAGTTAGTTTAGTGTAGGTTTTTCCACATTAGGAGGTTATTGTGATAACCCTAGTAAATTTTTTTTGCACTTAATAGTGTCTGGGATTTTTTTATAATAATAACTTAGTAAACATAGGCAAAGTATAAGAACATTCTAGTAAGAAGGGAGCCAGATACTCACAACATCCACGATTTCTACGCACTGGCAATGGATCAATTAACTTACTTGGGATGATTTTCATGTCAAAGGAGATAAAACAGTAATACCAACTTTTACAAAAACTTATTTTCCCCCTTTCTTAGAAGAGAAATAATGAATGTAAAGTGTCTAGTGACGAAGAAGAGCAAACCCAGCTGTCAGAAGAAGCAGGACAAAAAGAATCAAGACTGTCACTTAACTGAGATGTTGCCAATGAGTCCAAGCAACTAAGAAGTCTCCCAGGAAAGCGAAACAAACATAAGAAAAAAAGGGTTCTCATTGACGTTGTTTACCTGGCTGGAGTTAGAAGGAAGGAAGGAAAGGTGTTGCCTCAAAATTTCTGTCATAGTTACTACAGGCTTTACTTTGTACTGAGCACATGGGTAAAAACAGACATTAAGTAAACCATTCTACAGTTCCTTCTACCTGAGACTACCTACACTCTGAGGGTTCTGGAGCTTCCACAGATCTTCTAACACCAAGCACCCTACAAGGGATATGTCTTAAAGTAGGCACTCAGTAAATTCACATTAATGATGGAGGTGGTGGTGCGGGGAGTGAGTGGGCTGAATATAGCCCAGTGCAGGAGTTGCACTTGAAAACTGCACCTCCCGGGACTGCTTGTTCAAACGCCCTCATGAACAAAGTGCAGAGCACCATTAGGTTGAGGAATAGAAATTAACTGACAGGCATTGTGTTAGACCCTTGGCATGCTTTATGCCATTTTGTTAGTTAGCAACACCACGAGGTGGGGATATCAGTGTTTCCATGCTACAGATGAGCAAACAGAAGCAGGCAGGGGTAGTAACTGTCCTCACAGCTAAGAAGTTTTTAGGATTAGCACCCAGGCTGGTCAGCCTTCCAGACCTGTCTCTTTCACTAGGATAAGCGACAGGTTCTAACACAGCCAGCCTCTCTTGCTACAGGAAGACTAGGAATTTCGCTTGGCATCACTTTAACATCTGCGCTCTCCTCTGCTTTGGGGACCATGTAAGACCCTGCAGAAGGGAACTCGACCTTTACCCAGAGGCAAGGAGGGTCTGGCTACACAGAGGGCACCCCAGAGCTCCAAACTCCCTTGCCCTCGCCCTCTCCTCTCGTAGGCTTAGCCCTCTGAAAACGAAACCCCAGGATCCGCACATCCAGCGGTTGCCTTGCCCCGCTGGGACTGCTCCCCAAGCCCGCCAGAGTCTCACCCCAGGCTGCAGGCAGCGCGAGCAGTGCCAGTAACACCAGGAGGGCTCCTCCGGAGCAGGAGAGAAGGGGCGTTGGCAGCCGAAGAGGCTCCTGGCTCTTCGTAGAGGAGTCCCCCATCTTCCCCAAGCACCTCTAGGAACCCGATGCAATCTGGAAGAAAATCCAAGTCATGGGAAAGCGCAGCTTAGAGGACAGAGACCACAGTCACGGCTGTGCCTTCAGAGTCTGGGGAGCGCTGTTGGGGTTCCGGGACAAAAAGCTTTTGACCACAGCTTCCCCTTAATGGGCGAGATCTTGTTTACTCACAATTTACACTGTTTCTAGCGAGTTTGCCTCCCAGAGACCACCTTAGATTAGGGACCCGTATACAGAAACAAAATCTAGCAAAGCTTCAGTCCCTCGATGTGTTCTGCCTGCCTGAAAGGGCAGTTCCAAAGGAAGGGGCTTTTCCCTACTCAGCTGCCTTACACTCCTACCTGACTTTTGCCCTTTGCAGGAATTTGCGTGGGTAGGGCAGCTCATGAAATGCTTGCTGACTGTGTTGAAGCCACAGCTGCAGACAACATGTACAGCGTA
The DNA here is from genome assembly GCA_004027475.1 of Anoura caudifer. Lineage (NCBI taxonomy): Eukaryota > Metazoa > Chordata > Mammalia > Chiroptera > Phyllostomidae > Anoura > Anoura caudifer. The sequence goes on along the minus strand of PVKU01010950.1, from coordinate 20,838 downwards.
GAGGGAGGATGAAGGACCAATTTCTTTATGTTGAACTGAGATATACCGAGACATTGAAAGCTTTTCTTTTTTTTAAGAGATTGACTTCATTAGATTTGAATTTTTTTAAATATAACTCCGTTTTATGAAGATCGGTTTGCAATAAGACAAGGGTGAATAGACACAGAGGCCAGTAAGGAGGCTTTGCCATCACCCAGCTTAGATTTGATATTGGTCTTGACTGGAGATAAAGTGGACAATTAAAGATACTGGGGATGGAATGAACAAAATTTCCTGTGCATTGGATATTGGTTACTTCTTTTCCTAAAGTTAGTGGTGAGAAAAATAAAATAATAATTTGCTCCAGGACTGTAAATTAATGGTTTTACAGTTTATTAAAATTTTAAAAAATTATGGGGGTGGGTCATATTTGGAGCATGGGGCGAAGAGTTCAAAGATGGGAGAAGTTGGAGTGTGTGGGAGCCTGAATAATGGCTCCCTAAAGATGCCCATGCCCTAATCCATAGAGCCTGTGAATATGTTAGCTCATGTAATGAGAGGTTCGGTAAATCTTGAGATGGGAAATTGCCCTGGATTATCTGGTGGGGGTGGGTGCAGTGATGTAATGGCCAGGTCCTGGTCAGAGGAAGGCAGTAGGTAGATCATAGTGGGAGAAGGTGATGACCAAGGCAGAGATTAGAATGATGTTGCCATAAACCAAGGAATGACAGTCCCCTCTAGAAGCTGGAAAAAGCAAGTCAGAAATTCTCCCCTGGAGCTTTCAGAAGGCACCAGTCATGCTAACACTGTGATTTTAGCCCTATCAGACTCTTTTCAGACTTCTGAAAAGAACTGTAAAAGAATAGATCTGTGTCATGTGCACCTACAAGATAACATGTTACTGCAGCAACAGAAGACACATATGAGAGAGAGAAAGAGTGCGTGTTACTGGATCAAGAAAAAGCATAAAAACATTTTCAGTTTTTTTGACTGATAAAGCCTTGGGTATGGGACAGATGGAGTTTACCGAGGCCCAAGGGATGTGGGAGTGTTCTAGGAAAAAGTTGGGAATATAGGTAGTTTGTGGATTATGAAGCTGGACCCCCAGCATGGCCCAATAAGAGGCTTTTTGGAAAGCAAATATTTAACAGTTTTGTGTATTATGGATCTCTTTTCCTGTTGGTCAATCTTACGGATCCCTTCTCAGAATTATTTTTAAATGCATAAAATAAAGTACATGGATTACAAAGGAAATCAGCTATATAGAATAAGCCCTAACCACGAACTTTTAGAGGACTTTAGCCTCTGAGACTAGAACCCCAGATTTCAACATTACTAGGAACAAGAGTCAGCTGTTTCTAAAGCAAGGGTTAGAATGAGCTGTGTGGAGAGTGGAAGAATTCCAAATATGAAGTACTGTACAGAGAGGGTAGGAAGAAACTTGAAGAAATACAGTAGCAGATATCTCAGAAAATGTGTGAGCTCTTTTGTCCTCAGTGCATAGCTAAGACTCATGGTGGAGCAAAGACACTCATGATGGAAAACTACACTGAGTGAAACTTCACAAATGGACACCCACAGTCCAGGAAACCTACATAATTCAGCATGCATAGCCTTAGCTCACATAGATTGCAAGACACTGTCTTGTTTCACTTGGCTCTTTTACTCAAGTCTCAGGTCTGACCCTCAATAGATGAGAAAGGACAGTGTTGCAAATGCGAGGTGTGTTTTTTTTATTTTCCATTAGTTTCCATTGATCTTTCTTTCAAGACTCTACTGCAAAAAATATTTATTAAATTTGATTGTATCTATCTTTGCAACTCTTTTTTAATACATCTAATACCATATTTTCAAGGATCTGTTATTGTCCTTTCAAGTTATTCTTACTAAAGCAATGGAAGAAGCTGCAACATCCCAGTAGGCTGATGAAAAGGGAATAGAAGCTTCAACTCCCTACTCTCACCTCACATGCTGTCAGAATCCAGCACTCATTACTACCTCTTTTGTACTAATCTCCTAGCATCTGCTGTTTCCCCTCATTCCTTGAAGGGGAGACAGCAGATGTCTCTGCTGATGGGATGCAGCAGTGATAAAATGAAAGTCCTCGTGTAGTGATAAAATGAAAGTCCTCTGCTGAGACATCTCCTAGCTCACAGCAAACTTCACCACTCTTATGGCATTAATACTCCCCAGTGATTCAATATTCACAGTGATGCTATTTCCAAATACCTGGCCTGCAGGAGCCTTGATCTTTTCTGCCAATGATCTGGTCCTTCACTCTACTCTGCCACTTATGCCCATGGAAATACCTTAGAACTTGCCCCCATTAATAACTGCAGACCTTCCAGAGTTTCTATCTTCCCACTGTCCAACCACCAGTCCTGCCCTTCTAGTTTGCCCTGACCACAACAACCTCTGCATTTCTCAGTACCTGAAACCCATTGATCTCACACCATTGTTCAGCCTCAGACCCTCTTGGTGTCCTCACTTTCAGTCTCACCAGGTTAAGTTCTATGTTCCATCATTGTAATCACTATCTTGCATGCAACCTTAGCTCCCTTGCCCTTCTGTCACTTGTGATATGCTTTAGACAATAATCCTGGGTAGAATCAATTCTCCATAATTTTGCCTCTGTTCCCAAGAAACAGAAGATGGCTGGAGAAAAACATGTATCCATGATGACTACTCTTACATTAAAGACAACTCATTTCAAATAGATCATTGTAATGCTGGCCTGTATTCTCACTGTATTTGCCTAGTCCATTTACTTTGTCATTCTATTAAGTGACAACTTTATAGTTTTAATCGATGTTGAATGTAGGTATCTCCTACTTCATTCTCAATCTGTTTATAGTTTTTCTGCTTTTCTTCAGAGAAACTAGAAGCAATCAAAACAAATTTCCACAAACTTCTCTCCTCGATTCAGCTAAAGACCTACGGTTCTGCTTTTCACATCATTATCTAAAGCTGCCTTCTCTATCTCCACTAGTGCAGGACTTGCTCAAAAACATCACTCCAGGAATTCTCTTCTCTTTTCAGCACACTATTTTTCCTTTTCCTTTTACCATAAACATAGGAGTTTGTTATTTTTCCAGAAGTTGCAGGCATAGTTCTTTGTTTTCCTTCTAATGTTCCTTTCACATGGAACACTTTCTGGCCAGATAGTATCTGCATGGCTTCCTCATCATGGGTTCTTTTTCTCACATGTGACCCCATCTACAAAGCCTTCCTTGGCCACTGTTAACAATTGTACATCCATTGAACTTTCTTTCCTCTTTCACTGCTTTATATAATTAAAAACATTCTATTTATATTTTTGTTCGATTTTAATTTGGCAATCTGCTTAATTGTCTGTCTCTCCTTACTAGAATGAAAGCTACATGAGGACTTTCATTTTATCACTGCTGCATCCCATCACCTAAAACATTGCTTAGCACAGCGAAGGATGTATATAATTATTTGTTGAGTGAATGAGTGAAATAATCAGAGAAGGTAAGGTTAACCACTTTTTCAGATAATTTAGTGGTAAAGAGTAGGGGGATAGCTGAAGAGAGAAGCATGGATGGTTTGAGGAGGATTTTTTTTTTTTCAGCTGGGCTGCTTAAAGTGGGCCCTTTCATCTGAGTTTGGTTCCCTGATTATTCCTTCAGGAAATTCCCTCTTTCACTTAGTTCCATGTGGTTCACACAGGCTATGGTTTCTCTACCCTGATTCTATTGACGTGTTGAAACAGCTTATTCTTTATTGTGGGAAGCTGCCTTATGCACTTTGGGATGTTTAGCAGTATCTGGCCTCTACCCACTAGACGTCAAAACACTCCCCTCCTCCAGCTCTCAAAACCAAAAATGTCCACAGACATTGCCAATGTCCTCAGGGGGAACTTGGTCACCCCATTTGAGAACCACTGAAGTTGATCAATCCTACCCCAGCTCCAAGCCTGGGCAGGCAGCTCAGGCCTTGTCATCTGGTATTTCATTGGCCTGTGTTTGGACCAATCAGAGTTAATGAAGGGAATTTTGAAGACGTTATTGGACAGAAAAAGCTTTTTGTTGGAATCCTAAACTGATGAGGTGTGTGCTTGCCATTGTCAGCAAATATTTTTCCAGTTTTCAAGGAGTGTCAACCACAGACTGAGGCCAGTAGAGAAAAGCAGAAACAGAGATGGAACAGATTCCTGAGGACGTGATTTGAATATTTAATTCCTGTTTTGACTACGATCTTTTCTGTCATGTGATACAATAAAATCCCATTTTGGTCCAAACCAGTGTGAGGTAGATTTTTGTCACTGCAGATGAATGGCTATTAGCTTGAGCAGGTTTGCAGGTGGAAAGGAGCCCGTGATGAGAGAGGATATAACTAATGGAGCAATGTCCTGGAAGAAAGAGAAGGGGATGGTAGAGAAGAGTATAATCAGTGCAAAGTGGTTGGTGGAAATGATGTGTGGATATAGATAAGCTTGGAGGTGGAGGAAGAGAAAGTTGAGAGTTACCTGTGATGTTTCCACCATTTGTTAAGAGAAAGATGAATAGAGATGATGGTAGATTACAGTAGCTGGCCTGAGGTGCACGAACAGATAATATAAAGAAATGAAAATGAAAATAGGAATGAATAAAAGATGCTGAACTACATCCCACTTCTGGGTATATATCCAAAAGAATTGAAAGCAATATCTTAAAGAGATATTTGCATATCTGTGTTTGCAGCAATATTATTTACAACAGATACGAGGTAAAAGCAAGCCAAATGTTCACCAGCAAATGAATACATAAACAAAATGTTGTATATACGTGCAATGACATACCATTGATCTTGAAAAAAAGAAAGAAATCTGAAACATGTTACAATAGGGATGGACCTTGCAGATGCTATGCTAATTGAAACAAATTTGTTACAAAATGCAAATACTGTATGATTCCACCAACATGAAGTAGCTAAAGTAGTTAAATTCATAGCAACAGAAAGTAAAATCATGGTTACCAGGGACTGAAGGGAAGGGGCAATGTGGAGTTATTGTGTAATAGGAATAGTATTTAATTTTTTTAAGATGAAAAAGGTCTAGAGATCTGTTTCATAATGATGTAAATGTACTCAACACTTCTGAACTGTACACTTAAAAAGGGTTTAACCCATGGAAATTTTTATGTTTTATACTTTTTACCCTTAAAAAGGGTAAATTTAACCCTTAAAAAGGGTTAAACCCATGGAAATTTTTATGTTTTATACTTTTTACCTCAATTTAAAAAAAAACACACAAATGGCATACATGATCTGGAGGGAGAAGGGGAGAGTCAGGAAGCAAGCTTTTGGTAGTCAGGAAGCAAGTTTTTATTTCCTCAGTAGTTTAAATGCTGGAACAGAGAAAACTGACAACTGGATTTAGAGTGTGGCCAGAGAGGAAGAGTGTGGTGAAGGGTTGTGGAAAAGTCTTAGCTGGACAAATATAAGAGAAAGTCTTGAGGATGAAGGAATTGAGTTTGTAGATTAAGACTTTGGCCAAAAAGATGTTGAGGTGGGATCTAGAATGCATAAGTGGTACATCATGAACTCCAAAAACCCTGACTATGTCTGTATTCAATAGTTCACTGAATGCAGAAATAAAAATTATGTAAGGCAAGTGTTTTTTAAGATAAAATTTATTTGAATAACTAATGTACATATTATCAAGTGACATTTTACAAGCAACTAGAGCTTCTGACAAAACTGCCAAGGAAATATCTACAGATTGATTGCATACAAAAATGTTAGAATTAAAATTTGACTTCCATAACTTAAAAATTATACAAATTATAATTACTGAGTGATTATGGAAAGGCAACAAATAAGCCAATGCACTTTGCCAAATACCCAATAACCAAAGGCAATATGAGAAAACTCAAACCAAGTGGAAATAGAAGTGAAATGTTTGACCATATCTGAAAAGGAATCTACTACTAAAATAAAATCAGACTTCCCAACAAAGATATGCCCATACTAACCACAGGGAATTATAACCACACTATAGCCAAAAGTATGTGGTAACAGTAAGCATGCTAATTACAAAAAGCAGAGTCTACATAGAAAGACAGCTCATTTTAGTGCCTTCCTTAAAACAGTGACACTTTCAGAGCTATGTAATTGATTACAGCCACAGCCTGGCTCCAGGCTCGTCACAGATGGGGCTTCAAAAACTCCTTGAAGAGCAGGTGGCAGTGAAACTGGGCTCCCGTCTTTAGCATCAAGCAAACTTTCTTTGTTTCACTTCAAAATAAGTGCAAATAGGAAGAAATAGCTTATGATATCATTTCATCCATACTGAACCCATACTTGCTGCTGTTCAAAGGCTTTCTTTCCAATCCACATTCAGTTGGATTCCAAGCAAGAAGGCACACTGAAATAGATAATTTGTGTTTCAGTAGCAGCGCAAATAACATTGGTGCAAATCAAAGTTTAAATAATGGGAGTGTTAACATTCTCTGCATATACTAATTATAAGTGCTACAACCAATGAAGCATCAAGCCTATAAGTAGATATCATTCTATTAAAAGGTCCTTCTTCAGATACTATGATATGAAACAAGTAGCAATTAAATTTTATATTGATAAATATGAATAAAAGTGAGGGAGAAACTGAAGCAATAGTCTCATTCTCACTTATTCAAATATTCATTCAAGAAATATTTATGTCATAGCTTTACTTTGGATTCCCATGACTCTCAATTTAGAGATAACTCTGCCATGGCCTGATGCTGTCGTTCTCAACCCTTTTGTTCTGACTCTCCCGCAGCAAGTTACCTTTTCTTGCTCCACTGCCAGAGCTGTTTTTCTGTATCTTGTTTACTCAATGTATTCTTATACTATGATATGTATGTGTCCTATTTTTAATTTTACTATTTAAGTTACAAGAGGTCAGAAATGATATCTGCATTTTATAGATTATGTAAAAGAAAGCAGTTTGAAGTCAGCTTTGAACTTGGATTCTACCTTTGCCAATTGCTGACCCCAAAACTGTGATCAAAAGAAACATTTAGCCCCATTTTTCTCATCTCATATTATCTGCTCACCTTGGTACTACCTTGGGCAATACTCAATTTTCAGTGTTTATCAGGGCTAAATGAGATAAAGCATGAGGGACTCTAAACATAATACCTGCACACAGTAAGCCTTCAACTGTTCACTCCCATTTTCTCCTGGAAACCTCAGGGGGACCCTTGCTGTTGCCTGCCAATGCAGGGTGGCTACTTAATGCCTTCTGCTTACTCCTTAAATCTCTATCATCTTTCTCAATCTTCTTCTCAGCTGATCATTTTGCTTTCTAGTCAGTGCAAAAACAGAACCATCAGAAGAGAACTTCCACACCTGCCTTCATCTGCACCCATATGTCCTGCTTTCCCTCCTGTTCCTAAGGCCATGCTGCTCTCTGAGGTCTACACCACCCTGCTGTGCCCTACACGCTGTTCCTTCTAGCTCACCCAGACATTACTCCAGCAATTCTGCCCTTTTTTGCCACCATTTCCCCACTTCCTCCAAGATCATTCTCAGCAGCACACAGGAATAGCAGCATAGCTGCCATTTCTCCATTCTTAAAAGTATTTCTCTTGGTTTCTTTCTTACTCTTGCCATCACTCTACTTATCTGCTCTTCCTCACAGAAAAAATCCTTGAAAGAGTTGTCTTAATTGATTCTCCAACTTTTCTCCTTTCATTTCCTGTGAAGCTCACTTCAGTCAGCGTCTTGCTTCCTTCCTCTCCACCAAAACAGTTCTTGTCAAGTTTACCAACAACTGTTGTGCTGCTAAACCCAATGGGCAGTTTCACTACTCATTTTCTTGATCTATCAGCATCATTTGACAGAGTTCCCTCCTTGCAATTCTTTCTTCCTATGACTTCTAGACAACCACACTCAGGTGGTTTCCTCTTGAATCAAGGATCTTCTTTACTACTTTGTTGGTTCCTTCTTAATCCATGACTCCTAATGTTGGAGGATCCCAGGCTCAGCCCTTGGACCTTTTCTCTTCCCTAGCCTCTTTCTCACCCTTTGGGATCTTGGTTGATCTTGTTATTATGTAAGTCCATAGACTGACAAGGCCCAAATTTGCATCTCAAGTCTGGACCTATTTTGTACATCCAGCTGCCTTCCTGGCACTTCTACTTGGTTGTCTATTTGATATTTCATACTTAACATCTTCAAAGTGGAAATCTTGGTTTACCTTGCAAATCCTGCTTTCAAATTCTCAGGCATTTTAATTGATGGCAATTCTATCTTTCCACTTTCTCAGGCCAAAATACACTGCTATTGTTATCGATTCCTCCTTTTCTTTCGTATTCTTTATATTTATTTTTTTAAAAAGTTATCACCATACATATTTAATAAAGTGGTAGAAGCTTAAAGTTAAGCTACTCACAATGGTTTATCAGTAGCAAGCTTTCTTCTTTTTTTCTTTTTCTTTATTATTTTATTTTTATATATATACATTTTAAATTTATTTTAATTGTTGTTGTTGTACAGTTTTCTGTCTTTTACTCCCATCCCAACCCTCCACCCCAGCCCTCCCCACCTCCCTCCCATTTCCACCTCCCTTGTTTTTATCCATGTGTCCTTTATAATTTTTCCTGTAAACCCTTCCCCTTTTCCCCTGATCTTCCCTCCCCTCTCCCCTCTGGTGATTGTCAGTCTGTTCTCAATTTCAGTATCTTTGGTTATATTTTGCTTGTTTGTTTGTTTTGTTGATTAGGTTCCTGTTAAAGGTGAGATCATATGGTATTTGTCTTTCACTGCCTGGCTTATTTTACTTAGCATGATGCTCTCTAGTTCCATCCATGCTGTTGCAAAGGGTAGGAGCTCCTTCTTTCTTTCTGTTGCATAGAATTTCATTGTGTAAATGTACCATAATTTTTTGATCCATTCATTTACTGATGGGCACATAGGTTGCTTCCAACACTTAGCTATTATAAATTGTGCTGCTATGAACATAGGGGTGCATAGGTTCTTTTGGACTGGTGTTTCAGGGTTCTTAGGATATAATCCTAGCAATGGAATTGCTGGAACAGAACAGAGAGCCCAGAAATAAACCCAAGTCTCTACAGTCAATTAATATTTGACAAAGGGGGCAGCAACATAAAATGGAGTAAGAATAGCCTCTTCAACAAGTGGTGTCGGGAGAACTGGACAGCTACATGCAAAAAAAAAAAAAAAAAAAAAAAAAAAAAAAAAAAAAAAAAAAAAAAAAAAAAAAAAAAAAAAAAAAAAAAAAAAAAAAAAAAAAAAAAAAAAAAAAAAAAAAAAAAAAAAAAAAAAAAAAAAAAAAAAAAAAAAAAAAAAAAAAAAAAAAAAAAAAAAAAAAAAAAAAA
>PVKU01010950.1:0-11433 GCA_004027475.1 Anoura caudifer | reverse complement strand
ATCTCCAAAATATATAAAGAACTTACACGACTCCACTCTAAGAAGACAAGCAACCCAATTAAAAAATAGCCAAAGGACTTGATCAGACACTTCTTTCATATACTGATACAAACTGGCAACAAATCCTACTGCCACTATCCTAAAAGTGCATGCAGAACCTGACTTCTTCTCACTAGCATGGTGGTAGAACTCACTGCCTGTGTTATTGTAGTAGAGTCCACACTGATTCTCCATCATCTGCCCTTGGCTTCCTACACTCTGTTCTTAACACAGCAGTTACAATGATCTTTTGCTTCTCTGTTTAACATCTCCAATGTTTCCCATCTCAGAATAAACTCAAACTCACTGAATGACCTAGCATCCTCACCTTCCCTCCCTTACCTCTCTGATTTCATCTCTACCACTTTGTTCCTTAGTTAGTCCATACTAAGTCATTCTGGCCACAACATGCACATAATACATTATGATCTTTGCACTTACTAATCTTTCTTCTTGGAATGTTCTTCTCCCACATGGCTGGCTCCTTACTTCACTCTAGTTTTTGCTCAACTACCTTTTTCTCAGTGAGAAGTTCCTCTCTAACCTCCCTGCCCTATCTATCCCCTTTTCCTGCCTTTTTTTTTTGTTTTCATAATACCATCTTCTTATTCATAGTATTCTCATTTTGTTATTTATTCAAGTATTTGTTGAATGGATAAGTGAATGCAAAATAATAGGAACATTAATTGGCAATATGACTTAATTAACAATTTCTATGCAAGATTATTTTAAAATTGTGCAATAGAACCATACATACTTAACACTATGCTTATTGATAAATAGAATTTGAAGGACATTTTGACATATAAATTAATAAAAATATTTCATCTTCATTAGATACCAGTTTATCTTCTGATTAGCTTGCTGGGTTGTATGGATCAATAGAATAGACTTCTAGTGTTTCTAAACGAAGATCTTCTTTTGTAGGACTTTTATTTGTATGATAATTGCTAAATGAAAGAAAAAAAGGTAAAATCTTTAGTCATTCACTATGATTGCTATAAACATGTAACAGTTGTTTTCATTCCATGATTCCCAATGCATGCTAAGTACTTTTCATGAATGATTCCATTATATTGTCCTAAATAGCCTATAAAATAATCACTAAAATCCCCATTTTTTGGGGGGAAGGGCCATAAAAATAAATAACTTGCTAGGTTGCCAAGTGTCCAAGTCAAAAGTTGATACTAGGCAGCTTTTTGTGAGAACCAGGACATTTAATTACTAATAACTATGACCACCAGTTTGGAAAAACATAGTCTTTTTTTTTTAGGATATGATCATAGGTTTACCTTTTTGGGACATAATCTTCCAATCTAATTTAAAAGAAATTTTTTATATTTGATGCTTAATTCAAAATCCTTACATGATCATACAGCACTAAAGCTTTATATGATTTTTAAAAGGACATTTTTACTTTTCCTCCTTGAAAGCACATACACTTTCCGGTGCTTCTAAAACCATTTTGCTGAAATTAGGAAAGGGCAAGAAAATATGATCATAATACCATGTAGAACTCAGAAATAAAGTATTACATAATTACTGGGAAAGAAATTACTTCTAAGGTTACTTACAGCATGCCTCTTACTACCATATTTAAGAGGTCAATTATAGGAAGATCCATTAAGAATATTATAAAATGGTAATTTTAGGTCAATGTGATATTTATATTTTATCAAAATATATTAGAGGCCTAGAAAATAATAGCATAGTTTCTACTTCAAATGTTTAGATGATTTTTATAAATATTTAATTTTGTTACAGGGCATCCATTTTGTTGAGTATTTTTGAATTTTTTATTTAAATATTTTAATTTTAATGCTATTATAGTTGTCCCAATTTCCCCCCTCTACCCCCCTCCACCAAGCACATTCTGCAACTCTCTCAATCAATCCCCACACCATTGTCCATGTTCATGGAAGACATCATTTTAATTTTACATTTTTTAAAAAAAATTTGTTTTTATTTATTTTTTATTACCATTTAGTCCCCTTATGCCCCCCACCCCCCAGCATCACCACACTATTGTCCATGTCCATGAGTCTTTTTTCCTTTTTGCTCAATTCTCTACCCCCTAACCTCCCCCACCCCAGCAACGATCCTGCTCTCCATCCATTTTAAAACAATTATTCATCTCATTTACAAAAAGTATTCAGGGCAGCTCAAATGTCTATATCAACTTTCAAAAAATAAATTGAATTTGTTTGGTTCATATCAGTTGAGGCACTTAAATAACAACATGTACTATAATTATGCTTATAAAATTAATAATAACCAGACTGGAACATTATGAATTATTTGAGTTTGTAGGCATTTCCAGAGGTTGAAAATTCCCTTACACATGCTATGCCCTGATAGCAAACTTAGGAAGGAGAATGAAGGAAAGAGATAGAGACCACATTTTCTATTTATTTAAATTTGTAATTACTCTTGGCTAAAATTATCTCTTAACTTCCTGTGAGGAAAGCCATGCAAATGACCTCCTAATTTTTTTCTTGAGACCCTTTTCTCTCTTCAATTCTCAGAAACTGCTCTCTCCTAACTTTCTTCCTACTTATGACTGTTCCTTCCCTTCTTGCCTTTTAAGCATTACAGTTCTTCTGAAATTGGTTTCATCCCTATTTTTATCTTTGATATTATTTTTGGTCCCAAAGCTTCAATTGTGAGTTTAATGTCACCTGCCAGAGTCCAGGCTCCTCTCTTGAGGCCTACATCACAGCTGCCACAAAGTGGCATGGTCAGAACTGAACTCATCAACTTTCCCCACGAACCTGTCCCTCTCCCTTTTTGGTCTAACACTAGGACCATCCAGTGACTTCCTCATGACTCATTCTCTGTGCCTCCTTCTCACTACATTCAACAGGATACACAGTTCTGGGAATCTTGTAGTCTTAACAGTGAAGATTCCTCTTACATTGTTCCATCCTCTTGATCCTGCCACTGCTGCTTTGGCTGATGCTCCATTCATGGCCCTTCTTTTGAAAATGCAAATCTGAACATATTTTTCCCTTGCTTAAGTTCCTATAAAATAAACTACAACTCCCTGTTACAGCCTGCAGGCTTTTGATGATTTAGCTCCTGACCACCTTTCTAGATTCCCCAATTGTCTATTAAATGCAGATCAGTTCCAAGGGATGTGAAAAACATTATGTGAGAAAAAAAATTGTGCAGTCAAATTAGTTTGGGAAACTCTAGTTTAAAAAACATTAACTGGCTTCTTTATTATAGGACTTTATTTTCATGGTGATTGTGAATCTTCATGAGAAAAATATAGTATGCAGTATTTTCCATCTTATTTGGTCATAGAATGCCCTTTCTCCTGAAGTCATTCACAGCAACATTCTCAGGGAAACATGGCAGTCTGACATACATCCCAACTGTAGAGCCTTGTCAGATCTGTCCTGCTCAGGCCCTCCCAGGCTTAGAACAAACTACTCAGGTTCATCGATGCCATCATTGCATAGCTTCAATGTAGTCCCTTCTTGTCTGATATCTAGACTAGACATACAACTGTGAGCAATGTAATCAGATGGTACTGGCTGTATGCCAAATAAAAGATTCAGGTCACTTGGTATGTTACAGAAACTTTTGCTGGAGTTTGTGGGTGATATGTTTGGGGTGACAGGAACTGGCCATCCCCCACTGGAATATGAGACTTAGTAAGACTTCATCTGATTTTCTTCCTTAACACAGTCATGCACAGTACATAAGAACTTATACACAAAGAACATTCCAAGGCTGATACATGATGGTGTCACTTGCTAATACTGTAGCCTTTGCACATGACAGAATATCCTGTAATTTCCACCAGACCTATGTGTCAAATGAGGCTTTTATTCCATTGCCTCCACCTTAACATATGCCACCTTCACCTATGTCCCAGTTGTGTCAAACTGTTTATGTAGTTCTCACTGTAAATGGTAGAATGATAAGCCTCTGGGTCTTTACTCAAATGACTCCTTCTGTCTGTGCAAACTTTCCATTTTTGTCTACACTCCCTTAAATCTCACCTAAAACAGCTCCTTCACTTGATTTTGGCCAAAAGACAGAGAAGCAACAACAACAACATAAAAGAACTCCTTCAATGTGAAACTTTTTCTGATCAAAAATCTCAAATACTAATTATTTGTTTTGCATCCTCACCAAATATTACATAACATACTTTGGCAACATTATAGATTCAAATGTATTAAAAATTAATAAATCAAAAAACAGTATTGGCATGTCTAAATACTGCATAGTAATACATAATATAACAAAACACAAAAACCTAGTAATATACTTCAGTAGCTATGAAAACAACAACTGAGTGAAAGATTACTTGAACAGAAAAAAGGCCTAGTATGTTTCTGACTGGGAAGACACTACAGAAAAGACAAATTTCTCTCAAAGTAATCTATAGATATAAATGCAATCACAACATATTTGTTTTTAGAAAATGACAAATGATCAAAAAGTTACCTGAAAGAACAAACATAAGAAAATAGAGGAAAATATTCTAAAAAAATCATTATAGTGAGGGGATTCCTGCCCAACCAAATAGTAGAATAGTATGAAGCCATACTTATTAAACACAAAGTGGCTTTTTCTTTAAAAATTTTATTGTAAGAAAGACAGGAAGGGAATGAGAATGAGAGGGAAAGAAATATCGATGTGAGAGAGAAACATCAATTGATTGCCTTCTGCCTTCTGTAAGTGCCTGACAGGGCAGAGCACAGAACCCCATAACCCAAGCATATGCCATGACTGGGAATCAAACCAGTGACTTTTTGATTTGTAGGATGATGCCCACCCATCTGGCTAGGGCAAAACAAAGTGTTTTTGATATAATGGACATATCAATGAAGCAGAAAAAGGAGTCCAGAAACACAACATACAGAAATGCATACATAAATACAACAAACACAAATATAGTAATCATTTGATATTTGGTCAAGTTAGAACAAACTTTCTGGAAAATCACTTGCAATATTTATTAAATATCTTAAAACATCATACACTTATCCTTAGTAATTCCAGAAATATAAGCACTGGAAATAAGTGTATGTCCATGTGAAATTTATTAAAAGGTACTCCTCATATCTTTACTATTAAGATCAATGTGGAAGCCACCTACATTTCCACAATGCAGAAATACATGTAATAGAACAATATACTATTATTTCATAAAAAAGAAAGCATGATGTAAAGACCCAAAGTATGTACATGTGCAAAGTGAAAAATATTAGGCAGAGGGACTATACTACCAAAATTTTAGTTTAAAAAGAGCAAAGAGACTTCTGGCCAAGATGGAGGCGTAGGTGGACACACTGTGCCTCCTCTCACAACCAAAATTAAGGACAACAAAGATTTAGAAACAAGAAAACAACCAGAACTCACAGAAAATTGAACCGTTCAGAAGTCCAACAACTGTTCATCCAGACCGGTAAGAGGGGCAGAGTCGTGGCAGGAAAAAGTGGAGGTGCGGACTGGGCATGCAGGCAGCAGTGGCTGGCAGATCCCAGTTGCACAGGCAGTGGCTAGCAGACCCCAGGTGCACAGGTGGCGGCTAGCAGATCCCGGGCATGAGGTGGCAACTGTGCAGACCCAGTGAGGCCACGCAAGGTGGCTGGCTGACCAGGTGGTCTCACATTGGTATGCAGATAATCCAGGCAAAGGGGAAGTAGCGGAAGGGACTGGAATCCAAGAGTGAGCAGAGCAAGCACCATTGTTTCCTCTCGGACCCCGCCCCCACATACAGCCTCACTACCCAGCGACTGGGCTGCCCCGCCCTGGGGAACACCTAAGGCTCCACCCCTCACTATGTAACAGCCTTGACTAGGCCAAAAAGACAAAACAAATAAAAACAAAACAAAAAAACGAAACAAAAATGACTCAAACCGGAGAATAAATCAAAGCCCCAGAGCCAATTTATCTAAGCAATTAAAAGATAGCCAACCTATCAGATGCACAATTCAAAGCCCTGGTGATCAGGATGCTCACAGAATTGGTTGATTTTGCTCACAAATTAGATGAAAAAATGAAGGCTACAGTAAGTGAAATGAAGAAAAATGCACAGGGAACCAATAGGGATGGGAGGAAAACTGGGACTCAAATCAATGGAGTGAACCAGGAGGAAGAAAGAAACAACCAAATAGAAAAGAAGGAAGAAACAAGAATTCAAAAAAAAAATGAAGAGAGGCTTAGGAACCTCCAGGACATCTTTAAACATCCCAACATCCAAATTCTACGGGTACCAGAAGGGGAAGAAGAAGAGCAACAAGTGGAAAACTTATTTGAACAAATAATAAGGGAGAACTTCCCCAATCTGGCAAAGGAAATAGACTTCCAGGAAGTCCAGGAAGCTCAGAGAGTCCCAAAGAAGTTGGACCCAAGGAGGAACACACCAAGCCACATCATAATTACATTAGCCAAGATTAAAACGAAGGAGAGAATTCTAGAAGCAGTAAGGGATAAAGGCAGAGTCATCTACAAAGGAGTTCCCATCAGACTGTCAGCTGATTTCTCAAAAGAGACCTTCCAGGCAAGAAGGGGCTGGAAAGAGGTATTCCAAGTCATGAAAGTCAAGGACCTACATCCAGGATTGCTCTATCCAGCACAGCTGTCATTTAGAATAGAAGGGAAGATAAAGCGCTTCTCAGATAAGGTCAAGTTAAAGGAGTTCATCATCACCAAGTCCTTATTATATGAAATGTTAAAGGGACTTATCTAAGAAAAAGAAGATAAAAAATATGAACAGTAAAAAGACAGCAAACTCACAGGTATTAACAACCACACCTAAAACAAAAGCCAGCTAAGCAAACCACTACAATAGGAGCAGAAACACAGAAATGGAGATCACATGGAGGGTTAGCAATAGAGGAGTGGGAGGAGGAGAGAGGGGGAAAAGGTACAGAGAACAAGTAGCACAGATGGTGGGTAGAAAATAGACAGGGGGAGGGCAAGAATAATGTGGGAAATGTAGAAGCTAAAGAACTTATGACACATGGACATGAACTAAAGGGGGGAATGTAGGTGGGAGTGGGTGTGCAGGGTGAAGGGGATTGAAGGGGGAAAATGGGACAACTGTAATAGCATAATCAATAAAATATATTTTAAAAAGAAATAAATAAAAAGAGCAAAGAAAAAAAAGAATATGAGAAAAAGATCAGATAAGAATATACCAAAATATCTACAGTTGTTACCTCTAGGACTTTTTATTTCTGTTTTCTAGAATTTTTATAATGTGTCATTTGATTATAAACCATTTAAATAAATGTTCAGTACCTTTTAAGATTTTACAGATAGGGCTTCCTATATATAGCATAAGACACTGTATTCCAGTTCTCACATTACTATATTCCTTTCTTGTAACTTGTGCTTCTGTGTTTAGTTTCAGGCAAGAAGCTGAAACGTGTAGTGAATTTTGGTTAAGCATGCATTGAACTTACTGTACTCTGTATTTTAATATCATGTGTAAGACAACACCAGTCAAGCAGATAAGAATCACAAAACCTACAGGAAGACCTAGAAAACAAAACAGCAAGTATCAAATGCCAGAAAAATGTGACCTATATAGTTTTGAAGTGATTGTGGAGACTATTCCTAGTGGAAGAGAATATGGCATGCTACTTTTATACTTACCATTTCTGAGCCATATAAATATAGCATTTCTAAATAATCATACTTTGGCTTAGGGCTTTTCTGATACAATACATTCCACTGTTAATCTAAAGCATCAAGCATTTGACCCCAGGGTTCCAGTCAAGTTCTGTCGGGCTTCTCTGTTTCTTTCCATTTTATTAGTAATGTTCTTGTCATTGGGGTAAATTTAGGAGCTGGAGACATTAGGATTCTATGACTTTGCATGACAACATTTAATTCTCAGTTGTGAAATATATTTTTCTATTGTAAAATAAGTCAGCCTAATTTGATAGTGCCAGATCATGCAAAAGACCAAGAGTAAATATAAACCAAACTTTCAACTTAAAAACTGGAAATAGCTGGCTGTTCAAATTATTTATTCAACTCTATCCAAAAATGACAGTTTGCAACGTGAAGGGCACATTAAAATTTCCTTAAGACGCCAAAAAAGAAAATTTCTTACGAATTAAAGAGAAAAAAATGGTAACACTCAGGGAGGATGTAAGACCTCAAATTTTATATATATTTTTAATAAATCATTAGAATGTTTCTTAATTATTTAAGAAAACTTACCATAAAGAAGAGGAACAAGTGAGCCTAAAGAAAATCCAAAATCATGAACATATTAGTCTAGCTGCATGAATCAATGTAGCCCAAGTTCCCACGGCACTCTCCCCAACTTAGCGTTCTCTCCAAATTAACATTCCTCTCCCTCTAAGTCTACTTAGAAGGATGAATTGGAATGTCACTTTTACCCACTCTTCCCTCATTTCTTGGATTGCAACTCACTGAACTTGTTGAGTTTTCACTTTTTTAATTAAGTAAGTTGGGGTAGTTCACAAACTAGGAAAACATTGTAGTCGGGGATTTCTCAGGTTGGGATGCAATTATTAACTGCTATGACTGGTTTGTTAACATATTTTTTGAGGTCCCTGTCAAATTGGTAAGCCCTTATAAATCAAGATTCAGCAACAAGGGAAGTCTCAGCAGCAGCCCCTTACAAAATGTAAGGTTGTAAGTTTTGTACCTTTTAAGTTAGTGTTCCTTTTTCTTTCTTTACTTCCCTCAGCCTCAGAAATGCTTTTTCTAGAATAGACAACCAACTTCAAATTTGTCTGTTACTGTTCCACTGGTTACAGGCCTATGTCAATTTAAAACCCAGGAGTCCCTAACACTGAGGGGTATCCCTCAGTCACTTTTCTCCAGTGAGACAAGTGCCAGCAAAGTCCCTTGTACTTACCTTGTGATCTGCAAACAGCCAGGGGAGGGTTCCATCCATGATCCTCCTGGCACTGGCTCTGGGGACTGCCTTCCAGGGTATACCCTTCTTCACACTCCAAAGTAACAATTGCACCATACTGATACTTTTTCCCAGACTCCAGCCCCTTCTGCATTCCATTCATGTACTCTGGGAAGCTACAGTTTACCTCTGAAATCAAAGGGATCTAATTTAGCAATGAAGTAGATTCTGCCCCTAATGAAAAGTTTTACAAAACCAACTTAGTTCTTCGCAATAACAAAATGAAATAACAAAATATAACATCATTGAAATAACAAAATGATGATGCAGGTAGAATCTTTCAGTGTCAGCCCTCTATCTCAATAACCCCTAGGTAATTTAAACCAGGATTATTTTCCTTCCTTGTGTTTTAGTTTCTAAACTAATAGCTGGTTAATTTTAATGACTTGTCAGGGAAATTGTGAGGGCTAAATGGGTAGGAATTCTAAATTACTGTTTTATCACTGTCGACCCTTACTCTCCAATTCATATGTGTACATCCTTCCTCCTTTTTTCTTTTATCTCTTCAGTGTAGGGGTCAATACTGTGAGATTTTTGGATTTGAATCCAGATGCTAGGCTTTCCTAATGTGTGACTTTGGAAAAGTCCCAAATCTCTTCATTCTACTGAGTCTTCATCTCTAATATAGGAATAAAAATGGTACCAACTTCATATGGTTCTCAAAAAGATTACATGACAATGCACTCAAAATGCTGTGTACAGTATCAGACATACAGGAAGAAGTTCTCACCAAATATTATATATGAGAAGGGACCCCAAAATTGTAATTATCTTCTGGAGAATGGGCCCCTTGCAGTACAGGCTTCCCCTACTATGTGAGTGTTCTAGGAACCCATCTGTATCAGTGCACCAGCTGACGTTGCTGTGAGAGGCTACATTCAGCCTCTGAATATTTTTAAGACTCTTTCAACACATTTGCCCATTTCATGATGGGTGATTTACGGGTGTACTGGCCCACACAGCACTGAGTAGTCAGCAGTTTTTGTCCAAAAATGGCATGACCCCAATACCGCACCCTCCCTATTCACCTGATCTCACCTCGAGTGACTATTTTTTGTTTCCCCAGCTGAAAAAATCCTCAGAGGGAAACATTTTGCCAACGTGGAAGAGGTGAAACAAGAAACAGTAGAAGCAATAAAAGGCACCCAAACTGATGAGTTCAAAAACTGTTTTGAGTAGTGGAAAAAATGTCTCAATAGGTGTACTCCATCAAATGGAGAGTGCTTTGAAGGTGAGTGAAGTTTAAACAAGCAAAAATAAATACACAATTTTTTAATAAATAAGCTCTAGGTTTCTTGGGTCCCCCCTCATTTTAATTCACTTATCATACTCTATATGCCTAATGAAATGACATTCTGAAACTTTTATAAAACGTATGTTGGGGACCGTTTCGTCTGGTTTCAGGAATTGTAACCCCCCAACCCATGACTTAGGCTGAGTGAGTGACCTTTGTACTGTAAGCCACTAAGGAGACAAAGCTTATCTCCCTGGCAGGAGCGCTGCTTCTGCTTCATCCATCTCTGGCCCCCAATGCTTGGTCGGTTAGCCAATGACGGGTACGATTCACTCAAGGGTGGGGTCGCCTAAGTCAGGCGCAACCACTTGGAAGGCCCTCAAGGAAGGACTCGGGGGGCTGCACAAAGAGGGGTGATGGACCCTCGCCCCCTGGCTATTGTGACATAGCCTGAGTCTCCAGTCTGTCTGGGGGAACTTTTCTTTATCTCTTGGCATCATGGTCCTAATCCACTTACGCCTGAAACTATGAGGGAGGGCGGTGCAGCCCTGTGCTGGCCAGAGCAGCTCCCCAGGTGATCAGGCATAAGAAAGAATTCCTAAAGTCCTGTGAAACCTGCTTTGCTCAGAGTGCTCTCTTTAAATGATAAAGGTCTGAGGAGGAAATGAGGTTGCCTCCCTAAGTTTTGTAACCCCTTAGCTGACAGACCTTGACTCAATTAAACCTTCAGAGTTCTTTGAAATGTTATCTACCGTTTGATACTTACTGCCTGACAACGATTGATGAGCTTTACCTGTATTCCTGTGTGTTACGAACCTAATAAAAGCCATTGAGGAAGGGGCTCTTGGCCCTTCTCCTTTGAGAGATTGGCCACCTCTCCTCCCCAAGCAGATCACGTCTTGATAGACTTATTTTCACCCATGGCAGACAGATGGGGCTCTGCGGGCGGAGCCCCACCACACATATATACCCATAATCCCACCATCACTCAAAGGAAATACACTGAAAAAAGTCACTGTACTTTTTCATTAGTGTTTAGTCAGATGCATACTTACCATAATTGTTATCACAGTGTAATACACTTTGGTTGTTTAATTTATATAAACATTTCAACTTTCTATATTTAAAGGACTACATAATTGATCACTCACCTGATAAACTACATACTCAGTCATTTTTCTTATTTTGTGGTATTTAGGTCAATTAATAATTAATATATTAATATAATTAAAATGCA
>PVKU01010949.1:0-47654 GCA_004027475.1 Anoura caudifer | reverse complement strand
GATAGAGAATAATCTTGGATGTAGTTCCTTGCCTTTCATGACTTGGAATACTTCTTTTCAGACCCTTCTTGCCTCAACAGGTTTCTTTTGAGAAGTCAGCAACAGCCTTATGGG
Organism: Anoura caudifer; assembly: GCA_004027475.1. Taxonomy (NCBI): domain Eukaryota; kingdom Metazoa; phylum Chordata; class Mammalia; order Chiroptera; family Phyllostomidae; genus Anoura; species Anoura caudifer. The sequence continues at coordinate 47,540 of PVKU01010949.1, read as the reverse complement.
AACTCCTTTGTAGGTAACTGTCTCCTGTTCTCTTGCTGACTTCTCTCTTTATCTTTAATCTTGGGTAACTTAATTATGATGTGTTCCTCCTTGGGTCCAATTTCTTTGGGACTTTCTGAGCTTCCTGGACTTCCTGGAAGTCTATTTCCTTTGCCAGACTGGGGAAATTTTCCTTCATTATTTGTTCAAATAAGTTTTCACTACCTTACTCTTGTTCTCCTTCTGGCTCCCCTAATTCATAAGTTACTGCACTTAAAGTTGTCCCAGCGGTTCCTAAGCCTCTCCTCATTTTTTTTTTTTGCATTCTTGTTTTTTCATTCTGTTTGGGTTGGATGCTTACATCTTCCTTTTGTTCCAAATCATCGATCTGAGTCCTGGTTTCCTTCCCTTCACTGTTGGTTCCCTGTATATTTTGTTTTATTTCACTTTGTGTAGCCTTCATTTCTTCCTTCATTTTGTGACTGAGCCCAATCATTTCTGTGAGCATCCTGATTATCAGTGTTTTGAAGTCTGCATTAAACAGGTTGTCTATCTCCTTGTCACTTAGCTCTTTTTTCTGGAGTTTTGACCAGTTCTTTCATTTGGGCTATATTTCTTTGTGTCAGTGCACCTAGTGCATGGTAACAGATGGAGCCTTAGGTATTTGCCAGGGTGGGGCAACCTCTTTGCTGTGTTGTGTTGCTCTCAGTGGGGGAGGGGACAGAGAGGGAACAATGCAGCTGGCTTGCTCCGATCTAGTCCCGCTTCCAGCGAACTCTCCTGTGATACTGGGAGTTTCTCTTACCATGGCAAACCCTGCAGTATTTTAGCATTAGTTTTGAGTCTTTAGTTTCCTGATCTCAGGTAGCCTTGCCTCACCTCCGAAGTCCACCACCCCACTATGTGTCTTCTCTGCTCAGCTGCCAGTCTCCCATTTCTGCCTCTCCTAGAAGTCTGGGTGAATGTTTCTTGACTCCTTGGCTGTGGGAGTTCTATTCAATTTTATTTCCAGGCATTTCAGTTGTTTATTGTTTTTAAGTTGGTGTTGTCTTTCTTTTGGTTGTGTGAGGAAGGAAAGCATTTCTACCTATGCCTCCACCTTACTGGAACTTCCCCAATCCAGGAGTTTTTTGATGATTACTTCAGTTTCACTAGCTGTTATCCATCTGTTCAGGCTTTTTGCTTCTTCCAATTTTGGAAGATTATATTTTTCCAGAAATTTGTCCATTTCACCCAGATTTTCAAATTTTTTGGCATATAGCTTTTCATAGTAATTTCTTACAATTATTTGTGTTTCTGTGGTATCAGTTATAATTTCTCCTTTTCTATTTCTGATTTTACTTATTTGAAACTCCCCCTTTTTTCCTTGATGGGACTGGTTAAAGGCTTATTGATTTTCTTTATCTTTTCAAAGAATCAGCTCCTGGATTTATTGATCCTTTGAATTGTTCTTTTAGTCTCTATGTCATTTAATTCTGCTCTGATCTTGATCATTTCCTTCCTTCTACTCACTTTGGGTTTTGTTTGTTGTTGCTTCTCCAGTTTTTGTAGATATAAGTTTAGGTTCTTTTTTTGAAATGTTTCTATCATTTTTAGATAGGCCTATACTGCTATGAACTTCCCTCTCAAGACTGCTTTTGCTGTATCCGATGGGGTTTGAACTGTTTTATGTTCATTTTCATTTGTTTCCAGAAACTTTTTAATTTTTTCCTTGATCTCATTCTTAACCCATTCATTGTTTAATAGCATGCTGTTTAATCTCTATGAGTTTGAGTGTTTTTGAGTTTATTCCTTGAATTTTGAGGTTGGTTTCTAATTTCAAGACCTTGTGGTCTAACAAAATGCTTGATATGATTTCAATTTTATTGAATTTGTTGAGGTTTGTTTTGTGTCCTATCATGTGGTATATCTTTGAAAATGTTCCATGTGCATTTGAAAAGAATGTATATTTTGCTTCTTTGGGGTAAAAGGTTCTGTATATATGAGTTAAGTCCATTTGATTTAATGCATCATTCAGTTCCACAATACCCTTGTTGATATTTTGTTTGGAAGATCTATCCATTGTTGACAGTGTAGTGTTAAAATCCCCTACTTATAATTGTGTTGCTGTCTATATCTTTCATGAAGTCCTCCAAGATTTTCCTTATGTATTTGGGTGCTCCTATGTTGGGTGCATATATGTGTACAATATTTATGCCTTCCTGATGGATTCTTCCCTTAAGTATTGTAAAGTGTCTTTCTGTGTCTCTTTTTATGGCCTTCGTTTTGAAGTCTATTTTGTCTGATACAAGTATTGTTAGTCCAGCTTTTTTTCCTGTCTGTTTGCTTGGAATATTTTTTTTCCAACCCTTCACTTTCATTCTGTGTAGGTCTTTTGCTCTGAGGTGGATCTCTTGAAGGCAGCATATGTGTGGGTCATGTTTTCTTATCCATTCAGCTACCCTACATCCTTTGATTGGAGCATTTAATGCATTTACATATAGGGTTATCAATGATAGGTACTTATTCATTGCCATTTTTTTGTACTGTGTTCCTCTCTCTCTCACGCCTTTTCTTAAAGCAGACCCTTTAGCATCTCTTGTACGGTGGTTTGGAGGAGGTGTATTCTTTGAGGCTTCTTTTGTCTGGGAAACTCCTTATTTGGCCTTCCATTTTAATTGAGAGCCTTGCTGGATAGAGTAGTATTGGTTGCAGGCCTTTGCTTTTCATCACTTGGAATATTCTTGCCAGTCTCCTCTGGTTTGGGGTGTTTCCATTGAGAAGTCAGCTGCTGGTCTTGTTGGGGCTCCATTGTATGTTACTTCCTGTTTCTCCCTTGCTGCCTTTAAGATTCTCTCTTTGTCTTAGAATTTTGTCATTTTAATTATGATGTGTCTTGAAGTGGGCCTCTTTGAGTTCCTCTTGATTGGGACTCTCTGTGTTTCCTGGATTGGTGTGACTTTTTCTCTCATCAAATTAGGGAAGTTTTCCATCATGACTTTTTCAAACAGGTTTTCTATCCCTTGCTCTTCTTGTTCTTCTGGTATCCCTATTATATGGATATTGTTACATTTCATGTCATCCTGCAGTTCCATTAACCTTTCTTCATATTTTTTGAGTGTTTTTTTTCTTTTTCTTGTTGTTCTGGGAGTTTTTTCTACCTTGTTCTCCAGCTCACTGATTCCATCCTCTGTTTCATCAAGCCTGCTTTTGATTCCTTCTACTGTGTTCTTTAATGTAGCAATTGTATTTTTCATTTCCTCTTGGTCCTTGTTGATTGTTTCTATGTCCTTTTTTATGCCGATATAGTTTGCAGTAAGTTACTCGTACTTTCCCTGTAGTTTTTGGTAATTTGCACTGAGCTCATTGAGCTTCCTTACAACCATGGGTTTGAACTCAATATCTGATAGTTGACTTGCCTCTATTTTATTTAGTACTCTTTCTGAGGATTCCTCTTTTCCTTTCAATTGGGACTTGTTTCTTTATATTCCCATTATTTGTGGGACTCTTCTTGTTTGCTTCTGCTTCTTAAATTGATCTGTTTTGACTCCTTGACTTTGTGGTGTGAACTTCTATGGTAGGAGACCTGTGAGATTCAGTGGTGCAGTCTCCTTGATCTCCTGAACTTGATGCTTTTGGGATGCTCTTTATACAATTTATGATTCTTCTTTGGATTTAGTTGGGTTTTGACTGTTGTTGGGTCATTCTTTGGAGGGCCCTTCCCTCCAGTGGTTGAGTGAGGGTTACTCCATCCACCATGTATTATATGCTGTTGTGCAGGTGCTGCCAGAACAAAACCTTAAAGGTCAGGAAACAAGCCCACATCTGCAAAAATAACTCGCCCTCCACCCTGCAATTTCACTATCAACAGCAAATGAACCAATTTCAATAAGGCTGTAAAACACCCTGGCTGGTGTAGCTCAATGGATTGAGTGCAGGTGTAAAAACCAAAGGGTCACCAGTTCTGTTCCCAGTCAGGGCACAGGCCTGGGGTGTGGGCCAGGTCCCCAGTACAGGGTGTGTGAGAGGCAATCACACATTGATGTTTCTATCTCTTTCTCCTTCCTTTCTCCTCTCTCTAAAAATAAATAAATAATTAAAAAAAAATAAGGGTGCAAAGGTATTAAGCCTAGCATAAGAAAGGAGGGAAATTAGCTATATTATAAAATCTAGTGACTTAATATGCACAAACTTGCTGGACAAAAACAATGAATGTTAAAAAGCTATGCAGGAAAGAAAATATCACAAATCATGGAGAAGACCACAGTGAATTTTGTCTCCATAGACTCTAGTATTTACCACTGTTTTTTCTTTCTGTATCCTCCTCTGGTGATATCAGATGTTTACCTCATCTAGGTAAGTCAGCCAGTTTGAGTCTTCCAGGGATCTACTGTCTGTGGCTGTCTCCTTCAGTGTTAATCTAGTCACTCTGCACTGAGCAGTCAGGGTTAAGCACCATGGGGCAGGGCAGAATCCCTCCTGGGGTTACGGTTGTTGTTTCCTCTCAAGCTGCTGCCACTCAGAGGGGAGTGGTCTGCCTTAGTATGATTCCTGCTGCCCTATGGGGGATAACTCAGCACCAGGATTGCAGTGGCTACTCTCTCAGTTCTCTCCCCAAAGCTTCCAACCCCAGTCTCTCCTCAGTTGTCTCTAGTCCACTCTGCCCCTGTCTGCTGGATCCCAGGGTAAGTGGCTGCAAATGAAAATTTGTGTGTTGGCCCTTTAAATGGCACTTTGCATCTCTAGCCATCTGTCTGTGGCAGAGAGCAGCCCTGTTACTTTTTACTGCTGGTTGTTATCTGTGTACTTTTTGGGCTCTGGTGCTCTAGGCTGGGCGTCCCAGCTTAGGGTTTAGACCCCACTCTTCTAGAGGGATCCAACAGGCCACTCAATTATCCCTCTGACACTGCTGCCTGTGGGTGCCCAGCCAGCCTTCTCGAGTCTCCACTGCACTCCTTACCAGTCAGGTTGTGCTGAGGCTGATTATTCTGTCTGTCCAAGGTTATAAGGCTTCTTTCTCACTACTGTTCAGTTGTTTGTTCCAGGTGATTTCTCCACGATTTAGTTGTAATTCCAGATTAGTCCTGGGAGGAGGTTAGTGTGACTTCCCTTCACTCCTCTCCTCTGCCATCTTATGAATTCATAAACAGATTTTTTAAAAGAAAGAATTAAGAATATCAAACAATTATCTTGATTATGTCCCAATGAGATCAGAAAAAAGCATACCCTGCTGTCTGTTCACCTGTCTTTCTCTACCCTTTTACCATTAGTAGTCAATCCAGAAAGGGTGTAACATTTTTTAATCTCATCTTATTATATCACCAAGCCATAAATCATCCCAAAGATAAATATGGCTAGAAATTATGAAAAGGTGACTTGGCAAGGAAATTCTTAGGTGGCTTAAGAGATAACTGGCTTTGGCTGTGACAGCCTCAGCTGCAGAAAGACCTGCTTGTCTCCAGCACAGACATGTTTGTGCACTGTGGACAAGGACATCCCCACTCCATTTTCTCTTTTCTCTCTCTTTTCTAAAAAGATTAGTTATTTATTTTTAGAAAGAGGGGAAGGGAGGAAGAAAGAAAGGGAGAGAAACATTGATGTGTGATAGAAACGTTGATCGGTTGCCTCTCGCACACGCCCCAACTGGGGACCAGGCCCGCAACCCAGGTGTGTGCCCTGACCAGGGATCAAACAGGCAGCCTTCCAGTTTGCAGAACAATGCCCAACCAACTGAGCCACACAGGCCAGGGCTCATTTTTTTTTTCTTTTTAACCCTCACCCAAGGATATGTTTATTGATTTTATTTTATATTTTACAATATTTACTACTTTATTATTCTAATACTATTTAATAAGTATGAAATGATGCATCAAGTGAAAACCTTCAAGTACGGCATACAATGGCAAGAAATACATAATAGGACATTCACCATTCCCATAACATCAGAGAAGGTTTTATCCTACATGGACTGGTTTTTTCATTACCAACATAGTCATATAAGAAAAAAAGGTCTGAATATAAGAATGAAAACTACCTTTATTTTCTCAGATTCTTAAAAGGTTCATAAGACAAGCAGGCAGACAGGAAAGAAGGACAAAGTCTACAATATTGGGAATAAAAATTATATTTTCTTATGCAATAAGTCAAAGAAATTACCACAAAGAAGCAAAATAGGTCCAAGGAAGCATTAAAAAGTCAAACTGCAAGCAATCCTTGGCTGATATAAGGTAAAAAGGGGCAATCTTGGATATAATCATATTTCGAAAGATACAAAAAGCTATGCGCTGTTAGAAAATAATGACAGAAAGAATAATATCCAGAAAATAAATGGATAGGCTCCTTTCAAGAAGGAATAAAAAGAGTCTGAGAAGGAAACCTAAAAGCCAGCCAGTTTATTGATTTTAGAGAAAAAGGAAGGGAGAAAAAAAACAGTGACATGAGAGAGAGAAATATGAATTGGTTGCCTTCCATATGTGCCCTGACTGCAAATGGAACCCACAACCGAGGCATGTGCCCAGACCAGGAATAGGACACACAACCTTTTGGTGTACAGGATGATGCTTTAACCAACTGAGCCACTTGGCCAGGGCCCTCTACCATTTTCTTCCAGCCACCACCATTCTACCAGGAAGGCCACCAAGCAAGTGGACCATGTACATTCCAATGAACAGGTGTGAGGATCAATAAATGTAATGTCATTGACAAGGAAGAAATAATAAAAATTGAATTTCCAAGTCCTGATGGCCAAGTTGAAATAAAAACAATCTCATTATTTACTTCCCAGTGAAAAATGTACCTTTCGCTATGCATTCTTATATTTATTGGAGGTCTTTGATAATATGTGCCAAGATTTATAAAGTCCCTGTCTATTGACTACCTAAATCCTTTTGCAATTATTTACTCTAAATAAATAACTGGAGACTTATTGTACTTAGTTTTATGAACAAAATGTTCTATGCAGAGTAATTTATAATAGTAAAAGTATTGATACCATTCTAACTATTTTACAATAGCAAAAACTCAAATAAATTATGGAACTATGATGGAATACTATTCATTTGAAACTAAATTTTTCAGTCTTCCCCTCTAACCTTGTCCTCCCAAGTGTACCATGGTAAAAAGCACAGTGTTTACATTGTAGGTCTGAAGGCAGACTGCTTACATTCAAATCCTGGTTCTGATATATTCTGTGTGACCATGGAACACTTAATGATCTAAACCTCAGTTTTCTTGTAAGTAAATAATAAGGCTACCACAGAATACATAGAAATAACTAGTGAAATGTGCTGAAAGGGCTCAATAAATATTTCAAATGTTAACTTGGTACACACTTTTGTAATGTTGATTATGCACAGAAGTCACCTAGGGACTTTTAGAAAGCAGTGAAGCTTGGGTTCCACACCAAGAAGTTCTAATGCAATTGGTCTGGGATGTGGACTCAATGTCCAAGTTTTTTAGAGCTCAGGTGGGTTCTGATTCTAGTCTCAGGAGAATAGTTCATAATGGACTAACCATCCTGCTAATAACAACTATAAACTCTGGTCGGAACATAAACACCAACAGTATGAAGCTGCCAAGAGCCCACAACAGGAGGCAGAACCCTCTTTCCAGAAATGAGATGCTCACCAATGAGCTTCACATCTGACCAGCTTGTCCCTTGAGGAGACTCTCCAGCTGCCTAAAAACAAAAACAAAGCAAAATAGGTGGTCTCGTAGAAAGTGGCTACAAAAAAAAAAAAAAGCCAGAAATTGAAGAGAAACATCCCAGAATCCCAGAACACAGGATAAGTAGAGGAGGATCCAGAATATGAGTGTCAAATTCCCCTGAGATCCTCAATAACTCATAAACTGAGCATGCACCTGAGGAGATGCCCAGGAGCCCATTAGAAAGCATCAACTTGGGGGTCAAAGAGCTGCACTAAAGCAGGCAGTGAGTTCAAGTCCCACTTAGTTAAACAGGGCTCGGCCAAATCCTGAAAATCTAGACAGATCACATCTTGGGGTAAGAACCATACCCCAAAACTAAAGGCTATGTCTCAGGACAATGATAGAACCAAAAATTAAGCTTTCACAGGATCAAAGTGATCCACCAGTAATTTCAATGCCTTCCAGAACAAAACTCAACACGTTTCAGAGAAAGATAACATAATTCAGTTTCTAAAATATACCATTCACAATTCTCAAGTCAGTAAATTTTTAAAAGACACTAAACAACAAAAAAATGCGGCCCATAATTAAGATAATGAAGTAGATAACTTACCTGTTAAATTTAGCAGACGAGCCATTTAAAACAGCTATTATAAATATGTTTAAGGATTTGCAAAAAGATGGAAAGATGGACAAAAAGGTAGGGAATCTCAGCAGAGAAACAGAACTTTTAAAAAGAAAACAAGTGGAAATTCTAAAATTAAAAAGTACACTGTTGCAATTAAAATTTCATCAGATAACCTTCACTAAAGACTTTACATAGCTGAAAAAAGTATCATGAACTTGAAAACATGTCACTAGAAATTACCCACTTTCTGGGGCACAGAGATAAAAAGACTCCTGTGGAAGGATAGCAAATGTCTAACACGCATGCAGTTGGAGTCCAGCAGGAGAGGACGGAGAAATGGGGCAAAGAAATTATTTAATGAGGAGATAGCCATTTTATTTCCAAAATTAATATAAGACAACCCACAAACACAAAAAGCTCAGCAAAGTCCAAGGATAATAAATACAAAAGAACATAACAGAGTCAAATTCTTGAAAAATAAAAACAAAGGGAAAATCCTTGGATAAAACACTAACCAGAAAAAGAAGAAATATTACATTCAAGAGAATGACAAAAATAATGGTGGTTAGTATCTCAACAGAAGGAATAGGAGTTACAAGACAACTGAAAGACATCTTCAAAGTGCTGGGAGGAATATGCAGCCTAGAAATCTATGCAGAGCAAAAATCTCTTCTGAAAATATAGGTGAACTAATGACATTACCAGAAAAACAAAAACCATGAGAATTAATGGTTAAGAAATCCTATTATATGCAGAGCTAAAGCAGGTCTGCAGGCTGAAAACAGAGATCCAGATGTAAACCTGAATCTGAAGAAAGAATGAAAATCACCACAAATGGTAAATCTACAGGTACATATAAAAGGCTATTTTTCTTAAGTTCCTTAAAAGTATATTGTCCATAAAATGCAGAAATATTAAAAATTTATTTATTGTATGATTTATATGTAAATAGAAGTAAAATGTATGACAATATAGCATAAAGGTTTAGGGATGTAAATAAAATTATAATGTTAAAAGATTCTTGCATTGGATATAAATATTAATGTTTGTGATAAATTGATAATATATAGTATAATCTCTAGAGTAACCACTAAAATATGTTAGTAGTAAAGGTAAAAAGGTTACAGGTAAAAAGATCTTTACCTTTAAAGTCAATTAAGGAGATAAAATACAGGGTCCAGCACAAATAATGCCCCCTTTTTATCACAAAATCTTTTATTACAAAATCATAAGCATGTAATTTTGTAACATAACAATATCACACTCAAGCACAACATATCACATTTTAGGTGGAACGGTCAAATGAAAACCATGAGTTATTACATCCATATTACCTGACCAACTACACTCAAGCAGGTATTACTTCTGCTGGATCTTGTAGAATACTAAAAATTACTTTTTGAGTAAATCAAAGGAAGGCAGGTTGCTTCCAGCACTTGGCTATTGTAAAATATAATCAGAGACATTGAAATTAAGAACAAATTGACAGTAACCAGAGGGGAGGTGGGAAGGTATAATGGGGGATGGGAGGGACAGGGGAAAGGGTTGTCAAGGAACATGTATAAAGGACACATGGACAAAACCAAAGGGGGTAGGATTGAGGGTGGAGGTGGGGGTGGCTGGGGCAGGCAGGAGTGGTGGGGGGAAATGGAGACAACCGCATTTGAACAACAGTAAAAAAAAACATTTAAAAAGAAAGAAGGCAGGAAAGGAAGAACAAACAGGTAGAACTAGGACAAACAGAGGAAGATAGACTGAACTTCAACCCTATCACTCATATTAAATGGAAATGATCTGAATGTCTGCATGCAGCCACAACAGAATCACAATGAAGTCACTTTTCCATCTCACCGTGCTGGCATGAACAGTGAAAAAACTGAACAAATCATGTAACAAGCCCTGCCTTGCTAGATAACTATGAAAGCAGTCTTTTGGAGAGAGGCCTTTATTTTAGTCCATCTGGTAACTTTACCCCAAGCCCATAATTTAAACCATCTCCTTAGATACTCAACCTCTGCTTGGATGACTCAGGTAAGTGGATCTTCTTTTGGGTTTCTGTCCAGGTATGTCATGTGGAGTGTGGAGTGGCAGCTAACAAACCTGTGTCCTTGGGGGGCAACGATCCAGCAGTGTACTGTCCAGGAATGTGGCTGGCCTGGTCCCATCCTCATGTGTTCTGTGGCTCTCCTGTTAGTGTCTAAGATTGATAAAAATTATAGCCTATTGTTTAGCCACTGGTCTTACGGTCTCCCTACCAACCAGGGCCTCTTCTCAAGCACTTCTGCTGCCATCCTCCTCTGAGTCTCCATTAGAGAACCAAGAAGAGTCCTGTCATATCTATCTGGTTGAATAAATGAATGAATGACTGAGTAAGCAAGCCAAAGAATATGCTCAAATATAATGATAATCTACAAAAAGAACATAAAACTAAAAATTGTACATAGACCATTATTTCAGTTTCCAAAAGAAAAGTACAGTCTCATCCAAGATGACAGAGGAGTAAGTGAAACTACTCTAACCTCTTCCAGGACCAATCTGGAATTACAACTAAATTGTGGAGAAATCATCTTGAAAAACCAACTGAACACTAGCTTCCAAGAAGCCTTACAACCATGGACAGACAGAAGAAAACAGGAGGGCTTTTTCAGCAGCTAGTGGGGGTTCCTCCTGAGAAGTGTGAGATCTAAACCCCAAGCAGAGCTCCCAGCCTGCAGCCAGAGCTGGAAAGGAACCCAGATAACATCCAGCTGTGAAAAGGAGCAGGGGCTCTATCGGCCAGCGAGAGACAACTAGAGAAGCAGAGAGCCTTTTAAAGGGTCAAAGCTCAAAATTTTGCTTGCAGCCACTTTCCCTGGGTGCTGACAAAGGCAGGGCAGAGTGGACTGGAGATGCTTGAGGAGAGTCTGGGGTTGGTGGCTCTGGGAAGACAACTGAGGGAACAGCTACCAGGATCCTGGTGCTGAGTTATCCTCCATAGTGCAGGAGCCATCTCTCTCAGGCAGAGCACTCCTCTAGGAATGGCATCAGCCCAACAGAAAGCAACAGCCACACCTGCAGGAATTACTCTGCCCTACCCTGTGGTGCTTAAGCCTGACTGCTCATTACAAATCTATTAGATTAACAGCTAATTGGCTAATGGCTGATTATTTTAACATCTAGGCAGAAAATACAAAGAAGGAGCCAAAAAGCAAAGACAAAGAAATAGACCCTAAATGAAAGAACAAGAGAATTTTCCAAAAGAACTAGATGAAATGGAAGTAAGCAATTTATCAGATAGGGGGTTTAGAGTAATGATTGTAAGGACACTCAACAGCCTGAAAAAAGACATTAAAACCATTAAAAAGAACCAGTCAGAAATAACGAATGCAATATCTTAAATAAACAATACACTGGAAGGAATAAACAGTAGGTTAGATGAAGCAGAGGATTGAATCAGTGTTTTAGAAGACAAGGTAGAAAAAATAATCAGGCAGAGAAGCAAAAAGAAAAAAGAATTTTAAAAAATGAGAAGAGCTTAAGAAACATCTTGGACAACAAGAAGCATAACAACATTTGCATCACAGGAGTATGAGAAGAAGAGGGTGAGTGAGGGACTGAGAACCTGTTTGAAGAAATAATAACCTAAAAGTTCACTAATCTGGTAAAGGAAAAAATCTCACACAAGTCTAGGAAGCTCAGAGAGTCCCAAACAAGTTGGACGCAAAGAGGCCTACACTAAGACACATCATAATTAAAATGATAAGGCTTAAAGACAAGGAGACAATCCTAACAGCTGCAAGAGAAAAGCAGGTAGTTACCTACAATGGAGCACCAATTGTATTGTCATCTGATTGCTCATCAGAAACATTTCAGGCCAGAAGGGAGTAGCATGAAATATTCAAGGTGATGAAAAGCAAGGACCTACAACCAAAGCTATTTTACCCAGCAAGGCTATCATTTAAAGTCAAAGAATTAAGGAGCTTCCCAGACAAGAAAAAGCTAAATGAGTTTGTTGACATCCAATCAATATTGCAACAAATGTTAAAGGGCTTGCTTTAAGAGGAAGGAGAAAAAGAGAAAGAAAAAAAAAGAACAGAATAAAACAGTCTAACAATAAAATGGCACTGCATACTTATCTATCAATAATCACCCTAAATGTAAATGGCTTAAATGCTCCAACCAAAAGACAGAGGGTAGCTGAATGGATAAGAAAACAAGACCCATATATATGCTGCCTTCAAGAGACCCATCTCAGATTGAAAGATACACACAGACTAAAAGTAAAAGGTTGAAAAAAGATATTTCAAGAAAATGGAAAAGAAAAAAAAAAGCTAGGGTAGCAGTATTTATATGACAAAATATACTTGAAAACCAAGGTTATGGTAAGAGATAAAGAAAGACACTACATAATGATAAAGGGAACAATCCAACAAGAAGATATAACTCTAATAAACATTTACATATCCAATATAGGAGCACCTAAATATGTAAAGCAAATCTTGATGGACATAAGAGGGGAGACTGACAGAAATACAGCCATAGTTGGGGATTTTAACACCCCATTGACTTCAGTGGATAGATCTTTCAGGCAGAAAATCAACAAGGAGATGGCAGCCTTAAATGACACACTAGATCAAATGGATTTAATTGATATCTACAGAGCATTTCACCCCAAAGTACCAGAACATATATACTTTTCAAGTACACATGGAACATTTTCTATAGACCACATGATAGGACACAAAACAGGTCTCAATAAATTTAAGATTGAAATTATATCAAACCATCTTTTATGACCACAATGCTATGAAACTATAAATCAATTATAAGAATACTGAAAAACACACAAAAACAAGGAAGGGAGAAATCAAAAGATACCTTGAAACAAATGAAAATGGGGACACAACAATCCAAAACCTGTGGACACTGGGAAAGCAATCCTACAAGGGAAATTCACAGTATTGCAGGCCTATCTAAAAACAAAAACAACAACAAAAAAAGGAAAAGCTCAAAAAAATCTAATTTTACACTTAAAGGAACTTGAAAAGGAACAACAAACAGCCCAATGTGAATAGAAGGAAGGAAATAATAATAATCAGAGCAGAAATAAATGAAATAGAGTCTTAAAAAATGATACAAAAGATCAATGAATCCAAGAGTTTGCTCTTTGAAAAGATAAACAAGACTGACAAACCTTTAACCAGATTCAGCAAGAAAAAAAGGGAAAGGGCCCAAATAAATAAAATCAGAAATGAAACAAGAAATATAACAACTGATACCAAAGATATACAAAGGATTGTAAGATAACATTATGAAATATTATTATGAACAGCTATTGGGCAACCTGGATGAAATGGATAAATTCCTAGAAACATACAATCTTCCAAAACTAAATCAAAAAGAAGCAGAGAATCTGAATAGATAGATTACACCTGATGAAATTAAAGCAGTAATCAAAAAATTCCCAACAAACAAAAGCCCTGGACCAGATGGAATTTTAAATTTTAAAAATTCACAGGTGAATTTTACCAAACATTCTGAGAAGAACTAACATTGCTCCTTCTCAAAGTATTTCATAAAATTCAGAAGGAGGGAAGGCTCCCAAACTAATTTTATGAGGCCAGCATTATCCTAATTCCAAAACCAGATAAAGACACTACAAAGGAAGAAAATTATTGGCCAATATAACTGATGAACACAGATGCTAAAATCCTCAACAAAATACTAGTAAACTGAATACAGCAATGCATCAAAAAGACCACATATCATGATCAAGCATGATTTATTCTGGGAATGCAATGATAGTACAACATTTGCAAGTCAATAAATGTGATATCCAACATAAACAAAATAAAAGATAAAAACCACATGATTTTATCAATGGATGCAGAAAAAGCTATTGATAAAATCCAGCACCCATTAATGATAAAAATTCTCAGCAAAGTGGTAACAGAGGGAACATACCTAAACATAATAAAGGCCATATATGATAAACCCACAGCCAGCATCATACTCAATGGTCAAAAACTACAAGTGCTCCCCTTAAGATCAGGAACAAGACAAGTATCTTTGCTTTCAATTCTTTTATTCAACATAGTACTATAAGTCCTTGCCACAGCAATCAGACAAGAAGAAGAAATAAAAGGCATCCAAATTGGAAAGGAAGAAGTAAAACTGTCTTTATTTGCAGGTGACATGGTACTGTACATAGGGAACCCCAAAGATTCCACCAAGAAACTACTAGAACTGATAAACAAATTCAGCAAACTAGCAGAATACAAAATTAATATCCAGAAATCAGTTTCATTTTTATATGCCAATAATGAACTAACAGAAAGGGAAATTAAGAAAACAATCCCATTCACAATTGCTTCAAAAAGAATAATATACCTAAGAATAAACATAACCAAAGATGTAAAAGACCTGTACTTGGAAAATTACAAGAAACTGAAGAAATAAATTTAAGAAGATACAAATAAGTGGAAGCATATACCGTGTTCATGGATAGGAAGAATTAACATCATTAAAACATCCATACTACCCATAGCAATCTATAGATTCAATGTAATTCCTATTGAGATTCCAATGATGTATTTCACAGAACTAGAAAAAATATTTCAAAAATTTATGTGGAACCACCAAAGGCCAGCAATCCTGAAAAAGAAGAACAAAGTTGGAGGAATCATGCTACTTAATGTCAAACTATACTATAAGGCCATGGTAATCAAAACAGCATGGTACTAGCATAAAAAACAGACATCTAGATCATTGGAACAGAGTAGAGAGCCCAAAAATAAAACCACACCTTTATAGTCAATTAACATTTGACAGAGGTAGCAAGCCCATACAATGTGTTAAAGATAGTTTATTCAGTAAATGGTGCTGGGAAAGTTGGACAGATGCATTCAGAAATACGAAACTAGCCCACCTTCTTACATCACAGACAAGAATGAATTCAAAATGGATCAAAGACTTAAATGTTAGCTCCAAAACCATAAAAATCTTAGGAAGAAAACATAGGCAGCAAAATCTCAAATATTACTCATAGAAAATTTTTGTTGGACAGATCTGCCCAGGCAAAGGGAACAAAAATAAATAAATAAACAAATGGGACTTAGTCAAACTAAAAATTTTTTACACAGCAAAGGAAATCATCAACAAAATAAAAAGACAACCCACAGAATAGGAGAACATATTCACCAATACATCTAATAAGGGGTTAACATTCAAAATTTATAAAGTACTTACAAAACTCAACACCAAGAAACAAACAACCCAATTAAAAAAATGGGTGAAGGACCTAAATAGACACTTCTCCAAGGAGGATATACAGAGGGCCAATAAACATATGAAAAGATGCTCAACATCATTAATCATCAGAGAAATAAAATAAAAACCACAATGAGATACCATCTCACACTGGTCAGAGTAGCTATCATCAATAAATCAGAAAACAATAAATGCTGGTGAGGATGTAGAGAAAGAGGAACCCTTTTGCACTGTTGGTGGAAATGCAGACTGGTGCAGCCACTATGGAAAGAAGCATGGAGATAGCTCAAAAAATTAATAATGGATCTGCCTTTATTACCCAGCAATCCCACATCTGGGAATATATCCAAAGTAACACAAAACATTAATTTGAAAGAATATAAGCACCCCTATGTTCATTGTAGCATTATTTCCAATTGCCAAGATATGCAAGCAGTCCAAGTGTTCATCAGTATATGAGTGGATAAAAAAATTATGGGACATTTACACAATGGAATTCTACTCAACCATAAAAAAGAAGAAAATTTTATACTTTGCAATGGTATGGATGGTCCTGGAGAACATTATGCTGTTAAATAAGCCAGTCAGAGAAAGAAACATATCACATTATTTCACCCATATGTGAATCTAATGAAATAACTGAACTAATAAGCAAAACAGACAGACTCATAGATAAAGAACAGATGACAGCTAGTGTGAGCAGGGAAAGTTAGGGGGTGAAGGGATTGAGCAAAAAGGACGAAGGATTCAGATATGGACGACAGAGACTTCCGGCCAAGATGGAGACATAGGTGGACACACTGTGCCTCCTCGCACAACCAAAATTAAGGACAAGGATTTAGAAATAAGAAAACAACAGAACTGAGAGAAAATTCCACTGTACGGTGGTCCAACAACCATTCATCCATTCCTCCAGACCAGTAAGAGGGGCGGAGTTGTGGCAGGAGGAAGCGGAGGCTGGCTGACTGGGCACGCAAGCAGCTGTTAGTAGACCCGGACCTTCAGGTGGCAGCTGACGGACCCCAGGCACAAGGTGGCTGGCTGACCAGGTGGTCCTACATTCATGTGCACATAATCCAGGTGAAAATGAGGAACAAGACAGAACTCACAACCCAGGGCCCCAGCGCCGGGAAATAAAACCTAAAAACACTGAGACCCTGCCCGTACGTACAGTGTCACCACCCAGCGACTGGGCGGCTCTGCCCCTCACTACATAACAGCCGCGACCAGGTCAAAAAAAAAAAAAAAAAACCCCAAAAAACAAAAAAACAAAAATGGCTCAAACAGGAGAACAGATCAAAGCTCCAGAACCAATTCATCTAAGGGACAAAGAGATAGCCAACCTATCAGATGCACAGTTCAAAACACTGGTGATCAGGATGCTCACAGAATTGGTTGATTTTGGTTGCAAATTAGATGAACAAATGAAGGCTACAATAAGTGAAATGAAGGAAAATGCACAGGGAACCAATAGTGATGGGGGGGAAACTGGGACTCAAATCAATGGAGTGGACCAGAAGGAAGAAAGAAATATCCAATCAGAAAAGAATGAAGAAACAAGAATTCAAAAAAATGAGGGGAGGCTTAGGAACAACCAGGACATCTTTAAATGTCCCAACATCTGAATTATAGGAGTACCAGAAGGAGAAGAGGAAGAACAACAAGTGGAAAACTTATTTGAACAAATAATAAAGGAGAACTTCCCCAATCTGGCAAAGGAAATAGACTTCCAGGAAGTCCAGGAAGCTCAGAGAGTCCCAAAGAAGTTGGACCCAAGGAGGAACATACCAAGGCACATCATCATTACATTGGCCAAGATTAAAATGAAGGAGAGAATTCTAGAAGCAGCAAGGGATAAGAGGACAGTCATCTACAAAGGAGTTCCCATCAGACTGTCAGCTGATTTCTCAAAAGAGACCTTCCAGGCAAGAAGGAGCTGGAAAGAAGTATTCCAAGTCAAGAAAAGCAAGGACCTACATGCAAGATTGCTCTATCCAGCAAAACTGTCATTTAGAATGGAAGGGAAAATAAAGTGCTTTTCAGATAAGGTCAAATTAAAGGAGTTCATCATCACCAAGCCCTTATTATATGAAATGTTAGAGGGACTTATCTAAGAAAAAGAAGATAAAAATATGACAGTAAAAAGACAGCAAACTCACAGATACTAACAACCACACCTAAAAGAAAAGCAAACAAGTAGAACAGGAACAGAAACACAGAAATGGAGATCACATGGAGGGTTATCAACAGGGGAGTGGGAGGAGGAGAGAGGGGGAAAAGGTACAGAGAATAAGTATCATAGACAGTAGAGAGAAAATAGACAGGGGGAGGGCAAGAATAGTGTGGGAAATGTAGAAGCTAAAGAACTTAAGACACATGGACATGAACTAAAGGGGTGGAATGTGGGTGGGAGGGGGTGTGTAGGGTGGAGGGGAATGATGGGGGAGAAATGGGACAACTGTAATAGCATAATCAATAAAACATAATTAAAAAAGAAATGGACAACAATGTGGTGTTTGATGGGGGTGGGGCATGTAAGGGGACTACATGGTAATGGAAACAATATATAATAAAGGTCTTTTAAAAAGTGCATATGTATTTGTGTATAATACACACACATTCACACAAAGACACACATACATAAAGACCAGTAAGAAACATACTATATAAACACTGGTTATTTGGGTAGTGAGACTCTGATTTTTTTCATTTATACTGTCCTTTATACTTTTTATACTTTCCTGTACAAAAAAAAAAAAGTTTCTCCTTCATAGGCATGGTGCTATGCATTTCTCCCTGGAAGACTAAACTTTGGAGAGTGAATTATCCCATCAAGCTCAGTTCCTATTATACTTTCATTTGGTTGAGTGACAATTATATGTAAGTAAACCCCAGCATCCTTTAGGAATTTTGTGTAGTGATGTGGCATAGGATATCATGTGTAGGTGTAATTTCCTTTGTGGTTTTGCCCACCAAGTGATACTGCTCATCCTATAGTCACAATAATGCACCAGTAAGAGGGCCAGAGGTGCAGAATGGGTGGTCCCACAACCTTGTGTGGTGGTTTAAAATTGGGAGGGATATCTTAGATGCAGAGTTTCCCCTGAGGAGTGAGGGGCCCCAGCCCCACACCAGGTCCCCCAACCCGGCATTTCAGTGCCAGGAAGAAAGTCCCTGTGACTTTTGGCTGTGAAAACCAGTGGGGATTGTGGCTGAGTGAGACAGAGGACTACTGGAGTCACAGGTGATCCCCTTATAGGGCCTGCGCACACACTTACTCAGACTCACTCACTCTGAACCACAGCACTGCGGCAGCAGCTTGAAAGGCACTAGAGACATATGGGGAGAAACTGAATTGTCTGGCATCAGGGAAAGAGCTTGAGGGGTATCTTTCTCCCAGACGGAAAGGCAGACAAAGGCCACTGTTCCTTTTTTTTAGCTTTCCCCCACAGAGCCAGCAGGCAGGAGTCATATCTGAGTCTCCATTAACTTAACACTGTTCTCCCCATCTAGGTGATTCCCTGAAACCCCACCCTACCCTACTTGCAGACCCAACCTAAGCTGTTTTCACTGTCTTTTCCATTCAAAGATGCTTGGTTGATGCTTTGAGCTTTCCTAAAATCTCTCAAACAAGCACATCTGGCCTGTTCCTCTCTCTAAGTGGCTCCAGGCCTGGCACTAGTGACAACTGGCCTTAGTAAACAGCCTGACTTCTCCTGAGTACCTTCAAGCCCATCACTGGTAGCAGTCACCTGCAGATCTCCTTGTAGCTCATGCTGGGTGATGCTGGGCAGGGCACAGATGGTGAGTGGTCTTGGCCTGCACCTTCCAGGAGGCCCCAGAGCCAGCACACCTGCTGGACAACTTTAAACCATGTCGAAGCACCACCCAAACTCCTCCACAAGGGACACACTCAAGGGGAAAACTCAGGAAGCACCAAAGCCCTGCTGAAGTAAGTCCTACCCTGTGCGTTGGGCTCCCCCACAGCCAATCCAGCATGGTGGCTGGAGGTTGGTGGTCAGAGGTCACAGCTAGTCCATGCAGCCAACTGGCCTTGGGGAGTAAATCTCTCCCATTGAGGTGCCAACAGCAATCAAAGCTCAACTACAACAGTGGGGTGTGTACAGCCCATACAGAGTGGGGGGATGCTGCACCTTGAGTGTCCAGCTAGGGTGATCAGGGAGGCTGTGCCACTGAGCACTACAGAACACCTACTTACATAAAGCCTCTGTAGCAAGCCTGGGAGAATGTAGCAGTTCTACCTAACACAGAAACAAACAGGGAGGCAGCCAAAATGAGGAGACAAACAAACAAAAGAACAGAACAAAACTCCAGAAAAAGCACTAAATAAAATGGAGACAAACAATCTACTAGATGCAGAGTTCAAAACACTGGTTATAAGGATGCTCAATGAACTTAGGAAAAGAGTAAATGAACTTAGAACTTCAATGAAGAGATAGAAAACATTAAAAATGGAGATAGAGAATGGGATGGGGAAGATGGTGGCAAGGTAGGTGGCAGCAGAGCCCAGTTCTCCCTGTGCTGAGCTGGAACACCTAGCTGATCTTCTGAGGAACAGAGTGAACAACCACAGAAATCCCAGCTTATATGAAATTTGGAGGCAAAAAATTTCAGAGGACATCAAAAAATAAATGGTGAGGAGATTGTGCTCGGACAGGAAGGTCCCTGGGATATGCATGGAGACCAAGACCAGGGTACGGGGAGGAGAGTTAAAGCACCGGCTCCCTCCCCTACCAGAGCAAGGAGGGTAGCCCAGCACCAGGAGGGACCTGGATGCTGCAAGTCGCTGTGGGGAATAGAGATGAAGTGGGAGACACACAGAGGCAGTACAAATCTGCTGGGACTGTGGATGCTGCACCAGAGAAACCGAGGAGCCAGGCAACACCTGGAGAAGGGAGGAGTTGGGCTATGTCTGACCCTGACTCTGATAGTCTCTGGACAGGCTGGAAAGTTGGGCTGTGTGAAAAGCCAGGCAATTGTTAAGAACAGTGGGCAGCTGCTTTGTAAGGAACTCTCAGTAGTGGCTGGCACACCTCAAGGGAGATTTCAGATGTGTGCCCAGAGACTGACAGCATAGCTGAGCAGAACCACAGGTGCCCAGCCTGTCTCAAGCACCGCGCCTGAGATTTACTCACGCTGGGTGCCCAGAGACTGAGTGGTTGAATTAAGCCTGGCAGCTCACAGAGGACCTGGGCTGGTGGAGGCTGGGAAATTGTGACCCAGACCTGGTCACCATCCTCTTAAAACCATAAGAAGGGAGAAAAGCAAAGCCCAGCCCCCCTCTTCCTGTGGCATCTAGGAAGCACAGCAGAACTCACTGAACAAGTTTAAAGTCAGCAAGAGGCTTAGTATTATTATTTATTTTTTTCTTTTTGGATCCCCTTTTTTTTCTTCCCTCAAGTGAGACAATAAGACATGGAGTTACAAAAGGTCCAGAGACAGATTGAAAGGGGGGGCACAAGGCTAACCCCCAAGGAACTGAGAAACTGAGACAAATATCACTTTGCTTTCCCATAGAGCTGGCATTTTATTGTTTATGTGTATTATTATTATCTTTTCATTATTTTTACTTTTACTTTATTGGTATTTTTTTATTTCTCTTCCTTAGGTTTAGTTTTCCTCATTTTATTTATCTGTTTAATTCCATGGTTTGTCTGGTTTTCCTTATTCTCTCTTTATTGTATTTTAATTTTCCTTCTTTCACCTCACCCATGTTCCAATAACACACAACTCTTGATTGGGTACTTTCTATTCTGGTTATCCAAAACATATATTTCTTGCCATACTATTGTTGTTACAGTACTATTGTAAGTAATTGTTGTTCCACATAATTGTACATACTACACAGCAACACTCCCTGATCTTAGCCCCTTCACTTCAATCTTGAGCATTATTATCATTGTGGTTAGCTCTGTTGTCCCTCACACTACATCTACTTTCTATCCTTTACTCTCAATATATCTCATCATCTAACCACGCACAAGTGCTCTGTTTTCTGGATTCAGCTCACAATCATCCTCTCCTCTAATAAGAGTCTTATCTCTCTTTCATCTTTTATAAAAAGTGGCTAGCTGGATGAAAGATCACAGTTAATGCTATACTTAACTAAAGAATCTCCTATCTCTTCTCTACTTGCTGATACTTTAAATCCCATAAAACACTCTCCATCTGTCACAATCCATTTTGCCTACCTCCTGCCACTGATCACATACAAGAATAGGTGGGAGCTGCAAGCTGGAGGAGAGAAACCAACAACAAAGGAACCACCAGAAGGTAAAACCCAAGTACAACAAGAGAGCCCACACAAACAGAAGAAAGGGCAAACCTAGAGCATCCAGACAAGGAGAGCAAAATGACCAACCACTGAACCCCATGGATTTCCTATCATAGAAGTACACCCTACAAAGGCAGCTAGCAAAGCAAAACATCAAAACATGCAAAAAAGAAAAAAGAAAAAGGGTCACCTAAAATGGGGACACAAAAAAAGAAGAACCAATCAAAAGTAATGGAAGACTCCCTACTAAAAGAGCTAATGAAATGGAGATAACCGAACTATCAGATACAGAATTCAAAATAATGATTATAAAGATTCTCAAGGAACTTACAGACAACTACAAGGAACTGAGTGAGAACTACATCAGCATGAAAAAGGAAATAGAAACTATAAACAAAAACCAGGAAGAAATGAACAATAAAATGTCAGAAATAAAAAAACACATTGGAAGGAATTACAAGCAGCCTGAATGAAGCAGAGGATCAAATCAGAGAGCTGGAGAACAAGGTAGAAAAAAACTCCCAGAAGGAGCAAGAAAAGGAAAAGAGACTCAGAAAGAATGAAGAGGTGGTAAGGGAGCTGCAAGACAACATGAAACATAATAATACCCATATAATAGGGATACCAGAAGGAGAAGAAGAAGAGCAACAGATAGAAAACCTGTTTGAAAAAGTCATGATGGAAAACTTCCCTAATTTGATGAGACAAAAAGTCACACCAATCCAGGAAACACAGAGAGTCCCAATCAAGAGGAACCCAAAGAGGCCCATTTCAAGACACATCATAGTTAAAATGGCAAAATTCCAAGACAAAGAGAGAATCTTAAAGGCAGCAAGGGAGAAACAGGAAGTAACATACAATGGAGCCCCAACAAGACTAGCAGCTGACTTCTCAATGGAAATACCCCAAGCCAGAGGAGACTGGCAAGAATATTTCAAATAATGAAAAGCAAAGGCCTGCAACCAAGACTACTCTATCCAGCAAGGCTCTCAATTAAAATGGAAGGCCAAGTAAGAAGTTTCCCAGACAAAGGAAGTCTAACAGAACACAGCTCCACCAAACAGCTCTGCAAGAGATGCTAAAGGGTCTACTTTACGAAAAGGAAGGAAAAGAGTGAGAGAGAGAGGAACACAGGTATGAAAAAAATGGCAATGAATAAGTACCTATCAATAATAACCTTAAATGTAAACACATTAAATGCTCCAATCAAAAGATGTAGAATAGCTGAATGGATAGGAAAGCATGACCCACACACATGCTGGCTACAGAGACCCACCTCAGGACAAAAGACCTATACACACTGAAAGTAAAGGGCTGGAAACAAATTTTCCAAGCAAATAAATGGACAGGAAAAAAAAAAGCCAGGGTAGCAATACTCATATCAGAAAAGATAAGCTTAAAAAAAGGGACCATAAAAAGAGACCCAGAAGGACACTTCATAATATTCAAGGGAAGAATCCATCAAGAAGACATAAACATAACTCTATATGCACCCAACATAGGAGCACCCAAATACATAAAGAAAATCTTGGAGGACTTCAAGAAAGATATTGACAGCAGCACAATTATAGTAGGGGATTTTAACACCCCATTGTAAAAAATGGATAGATCTTCCAAACAAAATATCAACAAAGATATCAAGGCATTGAACAATGTCCTAGATCAAATGAACTTAACTGATATATATAGAGAGAGCCTTTCATCCCAAAGAAGCTAAAAACACATTCTTTTCAAATGCACATGGAACTTTTCAAAGATAGACCACATGATAGGACACAAAACAAGCCTCAACAAATCTAAGAAAACTGAAATCATACCAAAATTTTTTTCTGACCACAAGGGACTGAAACTAGAAACCAACCTCAAGGAAAAAACTCAAAAACACTCAAACACATGGAGATTAAATAGCATACTACTAAACAATGAATGGATCAAAAATGAGGTTAAGGAAGAAATCAAAAAGTTTCTGGAAACAAATGAAAATGAACTCACAACAACCCAAAACTTATGGGACACAGAGAAGGCAGTCCTGGGAGGGAAGTTCATAGTGATACAGGCCTACCTAAAAAAAATAGAAACATTTCAAATAAACAACCTAACCCTACACCTACAACAACTCAAAGAACAGCAACAAAGACAGCCCAGAGCAAGTAGAAGGAAGGAAATAACCAAGATCAGAGCAGAATTAAATGACATAGAGACTAAAAGCACAATGCTAAGGATCAATATATACAGGAGCTGGTTCTTTGAAAAGATAAACAAAGTTGATAAGCCTTTAAGCAGGCTTCTCAAGAAAAAAAGGGAGAGGACCCAAATAAATACAATTAGAAATGAAAGAGGAGAGATTACAAGTGATACCACAGAAATACAAAGGATTGTAAGAAATTACTATGAAGAATTTTATGCCAAGAAATTTGAAAACCTAGGTGAAATGAACAAATTTCTAAAAAGATATAATCTTCGAGAGTTCCGGCCAAGATGGAGGCATAGGTAGAGTCCCTTCACTTCCTCCCACAACCCAAAGGAGGACAACAAGCAATCTGAAATCAATAAACAACAAAAGGAGCCAGAAAATCAAACTGCATAGAATTCCAACAAACAAGGAATTAAAGAAAAAATCAACCACATCAGCCAGACCAGTAGGTGGTGGAAAGGTCGGACAAGTCAGAAAAACTCCAGTGATGTGCAGACGTTGGAGGCGGGACCAGCTGCCCAGCTCAGCAGGCTGTGTGGGAGGGGCTGACTTAAGGGGACTCAGAGATGGCTGTGAGCTATGACTGGGGTTGCCATGATAGGAGAAGCTCCCAGTCTCAAAGGGAGTCCAAGAGTCCATTGAAAAGTGCACTAGAGATGAGCAAGCAAGCCATACACTATACCCTCTCTGGCCCCTCCCACACAAGCAGTGCCACTGTGCAGCAAAGAGGGTTGCCCTGCCCAGTGAATACCTAAGGCCCCATCCCCTTACAACCTATCAGCTGCACCAAGACAAAGAAATATGGCCCAAATGAAAGAACACAGTAGAGCCTCAGAAAGAGAGCTAAGTGAGGAAGAGATCACCAACCTATCTGATGGAGAATTTAAAGCCCTGGTAATCAGAATGCTCACAGATCTAATTGAGATTGGTCAAAAAATGAAAAAGCAAATGAAGGATATCCAAAGTGACATAAAGGAAAATGTTCAGGGAACCAACAGTGATGGGAAAGAAACCAGGACTCAAAGCAATGATTTGGAACAAAAGGAAAAATAAATATCCATCCAGATCAAAATGAAGAAATAAGAATTCAAAAAAGTGAAGACACTCTTACAAACCTCTGGGACAACCTGAAACATTCTTATATCTGAATCATAGGGGTGTCAGAAGGAGAACAACAGTAAGAAATGGAAAACTTATTTGAACAAATAATGAAGGAAAACTTCCCTAATCTGGCAAAGTAAATAGACTTCCAGGAAGTCCAGGAAGCCCAGAGAGTCCCAAGGAAGTTGAACCCAAAGAGGAACACACTGAGACACATCATCATTAAGTCACCCAAGATAAAATATAAAGAGAGAATCCTAAGGGAAGCAAGAGGAAAGGAGAAAGTTACCTCCAAAGAGTTCCAACTAGACTATCAGCTGATTTATCAGAAGAAACCCTGAAGGCAAGAAGAAACTGGAAAGAAGTATTTGAAGTCATGAAAGGCAAGGACCTACATCCAAGATTACTCTATCCAGCAAAGCTTTAATTTAGGTTGAAAGGGCAGCTAAAGTGCTTCCCAGATAAGGTCAAGTTAAAGGAGTTCATCATCACCAAGCCCTTATTACATGAAATGTTAAAGGGACACATCTAAGAAAAAGAAGATAAAAAATATGAACAGTAAAATGACAACAAACTCACAACTATCAACAAATGAACCTAAAAGAAAAGAAAAACAACAGAAACAAAAACTAAGCAAACAACCAGAACAGGAACACAATCACTGAAATGGACATCACATGGAGGGATTTCAGTGGGGAGGGGGAAGGGAGGACTGGGGGAAAAGGTAAAGGGAAGAAGCAGCATGGTTAGTATGCATAAGGTAGACAGGGAGAGATAAAAAATGGTATGGGAAACAGAGGACTCAAAGAACTTATATGTACAACCCACAGACATGGACTAAGGGAGGGGATGCTGTAGGGTTGGGGGGTGCAAGGTGACAGGCAATAGAGGGGGAAAATTGGCAAAACTGTAATAGCATAATCAACAAAAATATTTTTAAAAAGAGAAACATAATCTTCCAAAACTCAATGAAGAAGCAGAAAGTCTGAACAGATCAATAACAGCAGACAAAATTGAAGCAGTAATCAGAAAACTCCTGACACAGAAAAGGCCTGGACTGGACAGTTTCATAGGATAATTATAAAAAGCATTTAAGGAAGAGCTAACCCCTATCCTTCATAGATTATTCAAAAAAAATCCAAGAAGATGGATGACTCCCAAATTCTTTCTATGAAGCCAGCATCATCCTAATCCCAAAACCAGATAAAGACACAATGAAAAAAGAAAACTTAAGGCCAATATCACTGATGAATATAGATGCTAAAATCCTCAACAAAATATTGGCAAACCTCATCCAACAATACATTAAAAAGATCATGCACCATGACGAAGTGGGATTCATCCCAGGGATGCAAGGATGGTACAATATTCCCAAATCAATAAACATAATACATCACATAAACAAAAGCAAAGACAAAAATCACATGATCTATCAATAGATGCAGAAAAAAGCATTTGATAAGGTAAACACCCATTTATGATAAAAACACTCAAAGTGGAAACAGAGGGAGCATTCCTCAACATAATAAGGGCCATAGATGGGAGACCTACAACCAACATCATATTCAATGGGCAAAAACTAAAATCTTTTCCACTAAGATCAGGAACAAGACAAGGTTGTCTACTTTCAGCACCTCTATTCAACATAGTATTGGAAGTCCTAGCCACAGCGATCAGACAAGAAAAGGAAATCAAAGGCATCCAAATTGAAAAGGAGGAAACATAACTGTCATTGTTTGCAGATGACATGATAGTATACATAGAAAATTCTATAGACTTTGCCAAAAAATCGCTTGACCTAATAAATGAATCTGGCCAAACAGTGGGATACAAAGTTAATATCCAGAAATCAAAGGCATTTTTGCATACCAACAATGAAATATCAGAAGCAGAAATCAGGGGGAAAATCCCATTTGCTATAGCAATAAGAAAAATAAAATACCTAGGAATAAACCTAAACAAGGAGGTAAAAGACCTGTACTCAGAAAACTACACAACACTGAAGAAAGAAATTAAGGAAGACACAAACAAATGGAAACATATACTGTGTTCATAGATGGGAAGAATGAACACCATCAAAATGTCCATATTACCCAAAGCAATTTATACATTCAATGCAATATTTATTAAAATACCAATGGCATATTTCACAGATATAAAACAAACATTTCAAAATTTATATGCAACTATAAATGACCCTTAGTAGCTGCAGCAATTTTGAGAAAGAAGAACAAAGTGGGAGGGATCACAATACCTGATACCAAACTGTATTACAAGGCCACTGTAATCAAAACAGCCTGGTACTGGCATAAAAACAGGCATATAGACCAATGGAACAGAACAGAGAGCCCAGAAATAAACCCAAGTCTCTATGGTCAATTAATACTTGACAAATGGGGAAGAAGAGTAAACTGAAGTAAAAATAGCCTCTTCAACAAATGGTGTTGGGAGAGCTGAACAGCTACATTAAAAAAAAAAACAAACAAACAAAAAAAAAAACCTCGAGCATCAACTGACACCATACACAAAAATAAATTCAAGGTGGATAAAAGATTTAAATATAAGTCGTGACACCATAAAAGTCCTAAAGGAGGACATAGGCAGGAAAATCTCAGACATTCCATGTAGCAATATTTTCATGGACATTGCTCTATTATGTTCCTAGAGCAAGGGACATAAAGGAACAAATAAACAAATGGGATCTCATAAAAAAAAGAAAAGCTTCTGCACAGCTAAAGAAAACAGCATTAAAATGAAAAGAGAACCAACCATATGGGAAAACATATTTGCCAATGACACCTCAGACAAGGGATTTATCTCCAAAATATATAAAGAACTCACACAACTCCACTCTAAGAAGACAAGCAACCCAATTAAAAAATGGGCAAAGGACTTGAACAGACATTTCTCCGAGGAAGATATACAGAGGGTCCAGAGACATATGAAAAGATGCTCAGTATTGCTAGCCATTAGAGAGATGCAAATTAAAACCACAATGAGATACCACCTCACACCATTTGGAATGGCCATCATAAACAAAGCAACAAACAGCAAGTGTTGGAGAGGTTGTGCAGAAAAGGGAACCCTAGTGCACTGTTGGTGGGATTGCAGACTGGTACAACCACTATGGAAAACAGTATGAAATTTCCTCAGAAAACTAAAAATTGAACTGCCTTTTGACCTGGCAATTCTACTGCTAAGATTATATCCTAAGAACCCTGAAACACTAATTCAAAAGAACCTATGCATCCCAATGTTACATAGCAGCACAATTTCCAACAGCCATGTGTTGGAAGCAACCTAGGTGCTCATCAGTGAATGAATGGATCAAAAAACTATGGTACATTTACACAATGGAATTCTATGCAGCAGAAAGAAAGAAGGAGCTCCTACCCTTTGCGACAGCATGGATGGAACTGGAGAGCATTATGCTAAGTGAAGAATCCAGGCATTGAAAGACAAATATCATATGATCTCACCTTTAACTGGAATCTAATGAACAAGCATGCAAAATATAACCAAAGATATTGAAATTGAGAACAGGCTGACAGTGAACAGAGGGGAGAGGAGAGGGGATTACAGGGGAAAAGGGTGAAGGGTTTACAGGAACAAGTATAAAGAACACATGGACAATAAGAAGTGGGGATGGAAACAGGGGAGGGAGGTGGGGAGGGTTGGGGTGGTGGGAAGGGGTCAGGGGAAAAGGCAGAAAACTGTACCTGAAAAACAATAAAAAATGTTTTAAAAAATGAAAGAAAGAAGAAAAATCTAAAAAAGGAAAGAAAAAACACATTTTTTTCTTCAACAACCAAAAATGGAGATAGAAACATAAAAGGGAACCAGTCAGAAATGAAGACTACAATAACTGAAATGAAGAATACACTACAGGAAATCAACAGTACAGTAAATGAAGCAGAGGATCAAATCAGAGATTCAGAAAATATGGAAGCAGAAAACACCTACTCAGAATAGCATAAATAAATAAATAAATAAATATATAGATAGATAATAAAAAATAAAAAAAAATTGAGGCTAATGTAAGGAACTTCTGGGACAAAATTCAGGTGTACCAACATTCACATCTTGGGAGTGGGGGCAGAAGGTGAAGAGAGAAAGCAAGAAATTGAAAACCTATTTGAAAAAATAATGATAGAAATCTTCCCAAAACTGGTGTAAAAACATAGACATAGAAGCCCAGGAAGTACAGAGAGTCCCAAACAAGAAGAAGCTAAGGAGGCTCATACCAAAACACATTATCATTAAAATGCTGAAGGTTAAAGACAAAGAGAGAATCTTAAAAACAACAAGAAAAAAGTAGTTAGTTCTTTACAAGAGAGTTTTCATAAGACTGTCAGCTTTCTCAACAGAAACTTTGCAGGCCAGAAGGGTTTGGCATGAAATTTTTACAGTAATGAAAAGCAAGGACCTACAACCAACATTACTCGACACAGCAAACCTATCACTTAGAATTGATGAACAAATAAAGATCTTTCCAGACAAGAAAAAGCTAAAGGAGTTCATAACCACCAAACCAGTATTTAAGAAATGTTAAAGGGTCTTCTTTAAAAGGAAGGAACAAATCTGAATAATAAAATGACAATAAATACATATCTATCAACAATTATTTTATATCAACAATTATTTTAAATGCAATTGGATTAAATGCTCCAATCAAAAGATATAAGGTGGCTGAATGGATAACAAAACTAGACCCTTACATACACTGTCTATAACAGACTCACTTCAGATCGAAATATGCAGACTGAAAGTAAAGGAATGGAAAAAGATATTTCATGAAAATGGAAACAAACAAGTAAATAAAAAAGTTGGAGTAGCAATACTTATACAGGACAAAATAGACTTTAACACAAAGGCTATATAACAAGAGACAAAGAAGGACATAACAATTCCATTTCTGGGTATTTATCTGAAGAAACCTAAAACAGTAAATCTCAAAGACATGTATCCCTATGTTCATTGCAGCATTATTTATAGTAGCCAAGATATGGAAACAACCTAAGTGTTCACCAACAGATGAGTGCATGAAGAAGTGGTGCATATATGCAATGGAATATGACTGAGCCATTAAAAATAAAATCTTGCCATCTGCAGCAATACAGATGTACCTAGAAGGTATCATGTTCAGTAAAATAAGTCAGACAGAGGAAGACAAATGCCATATGATCTCACTTATATGTGGTATCTAAAAAAACAAAATAAACAAACAAGCAGAACAGAAACAAACTCATAAACACAGAGAATATTTTGATGGTTGCCAGATGGGAGGGGCTTGGGGGATGGGTGAAAAAGGGGAAGGGATTAAGAATTACAAATTAGTAGTTACAGAATGGCCACTGGGATGTAAAGTGCAGCATAGAGAATATAGTCAATAATATTGTAATAACTGTGTTTTTATGGTGTCAGGTGAGTACTAGACTTATGGGAGAACCACTTTATAAGTTATATAAATGTCTAATCATGGGATTGTACACCTGAAACTAGTATAATATTGTACATCATCTGTAATTGAAAAGTAAAAAAAAATTGAAGTAAAAAGAGATAAAGTGGTTCTCTTGATCTACTTCTAAAACTATTGAAGAGATAGGGGATGTGATACAGACACATGAACATACACAGAATGTTATATATTATATATAACTATCTATTATATTATGTATAGAGAATATATGATATATAGCTATATAAATATATACTTTTATATAGAGAATTTATATATAGATTATATAATTATATAGTTTTACTCATTATATATTTTTGTATTTGTTAAATTAAATTATATTTTTATCATAGAGTATTTATTATATAGAGAGCTTTATATCCATTTTATATAGATTACAGAGAGAGAGAATATGTGTATCATGAGAAGATCTTCAACTATTGGTGAAATTGAATTAAATGTCACCATCTGTCTGAAAGAGTTAATCATCTTTCCAAAGTGCTCAACGAGGAGTAGTTTGCTCAGCTGTAGATAATATTTGGGTGGACTAAGCCAATTTCTAAAGTATTTCTTGGATTAAGCACAATGATAACAAGGGCCCTAATCCTTGGAAGGATGCCTAGCTCAGGGGGCTTGTATCTTTCTACATCATGTCAGATTCAGTTTTCCCAGTTCCCAGCATTACAGAAGAACTGCTTAGTTTCAAAGGTTAATAATCTATGGAAGCTTTTCTTGTGAAAGTTGGGCTTTCTCACTTCACCAAGACCATTTTCTTAGCATGGCACCTGCACACTCGTTTCCAGATCCTAGACTCATAAAGAAATGCACTGCTTCCTTCTCAGGACATGTCACCAGAGGGGCAGGTATGGAATCCTGTAACTATCCAACTGTGAATCAGATCCAGCTGGATAAGGCTTTCGTGGCAAGTTTAACATGATGTAGCTCAAAGTTTCAAAGATGCTCCATGTCCTGGCATCCCACATCTGTGGGGAATTCCCTTTTCTTCTTGATAGAAAGTACCATTTTTTTTCTTGAAACATAGTTGCCATTCCAATTGCATTTTGGAAATCATAAAATCACTGTAGAAGGATCATACAAGAAACACTGTGAGGACTGGATTACATTCAGCAGGATGTGGGATGGGTTAAATGACTGAGAACCAAGGCAGAGGCTCCAGGATACAGACTTGACTCAACCTGAGAAAGAACCTCCTAAATCAAGGTGACCTGCACATCAAATAGGCGACCTGGATGGTGGTAAGAACTGGTGTCTACAGCTATCTGAGAGAGATCAGATGGGTGGTTGGACTAGAGTGATTACTGGCTGCTCACCAAATTTACCCGAGGTTCCTGTTTAAAACACCCAGAGATTCTAATTTAGTTGGTCTAGGAGATGGGGAAACAATCTTATTTTTTTTTAAATCCCCACCAAGGACATTTTTCATTGCTTTAGAGAGAGAGGGAGAGAAAAAGAAACATCAATGTGACTGAGAAACATAGATTGGTTACCTTTCATATGCACCTGACTTGGGATCCAACCCACAGCCTATGCTGTGCCTTGACCAGGAATTGAACCCACAACATTTCAGTGCATGGACTGATGCTCTAACTGGCCAAGGCCAGGAAACCTGTATTTTTAACAAGTGCCCTAGTGGATTCAATTCACTCTGGATGGTAGTTTTAGAACATTTGATTTGTACTTTTCTTCTAGGTTTGGAGGTTGTTGAAGGTTGGACTGAGTGGTTGGTAACAAGTGCAGGGGCAGGATGAACATGTCTGAAAGGTGTGGGTGTCATCTGGGAGCTTGGCTCAGCAATCCTGAGACCAGGAAATGGGGCATGACTCACAGGCTGGCATCAGCCTGTGGTGTACTTGTGAAGGTTTAACCACCACCACCACCAAAGCAAAACAAAACAAAAAAACACCTGAATTTCCAGCCTTGCCAAAGTCTGGATGCATTCAAACACATTGTAGTGTGTATCACAGCCAATTTCAGTTTATCAATTTGCCATCAATGAACACAGAGCTGCCCACAACTGTCTCACATGGGCCAGGATGAGCCAGCTCCAGCCTACTGCTGAGCCAGCATAGCTGCCCAGTGGTCAGTGGGAGAGTCCTGGGACCCATCATTCATCTTGGAAAGGGTATTGAGAAGAGAGCTAAGAGCGGTGTGCTCAGGGCTACTCCACTTGGAGCACCCCAGGTCCCCGGGTGAGCTCGTGGTCCGTCTGTGTGTTCTAGTGTAATGGGTATGGATTACCAACATACAAGAATACAACGTTTATAACTGAGATAAAGGTGCGGCTGTGTACAGGAAGGTGAACACAGAGATTTTTCTTTAAGGATGGAAGAAAGATCTGAGAAATCTAAAAGGAAGAAAGCAATGAAGAGGTAGAGAGTATGAGACCAGGTCTTAAAAGTGGGGTGGGAAAAGAGAGGGGCAAAGCTGAACGAGGGTGTCCAGATGGCCTAATACACCAGAAAGAAGCACACAAAGAAAAAGCAGAAATGTAGGATTGCTTTTTCCAAGTGTTGGTAAGTACTGAAGTTAGGACAGAATGAGGGCACACATAGCTCATCACATTATTTCCATGTTTGTGTCTATTTGAAATTTTCCATAAGAAAAAGTGTTATTAATCCCATAGATATACTCTTAAAACCTTTTTTTTTTTTTGGTGAAATACAACCTGCATACAGAAAATTTCATAAAACATAAATGCACATTTAGCATAATAAATACCTGGAAGGCAAACACACCTACGGAGTCACCACCCAAGTGAAGAAATAGAACATCGATGGCGCTAGAAGCACTTACCCCACTTTTTTCAATGACTTACAGAAGTTACTTCTATAATTCTGAACATAGGTCCTTTGTCAGTTGCTTGAGTTGCAAACATCTTCTCCCATTATGGGTTTGTCTTCTCACTTGCTTTTGGTGTCTTTTGATGAACAGAATTTCAGAATGTTAATTACACTTTGAATCTTTGTATTTTTTGTTATTGTTAATGTTTTTGGTGTCTTGATTAAGAAATACTTCTATTCTCAAGATCATGAATATAAGAATATTCTATATTACCTTCCAAGTGTTTTATTTTTTTCACTTTCACATTTATTTGTATTACTCTCCGTTAGCCAGTTTTGTGTATGGTATAGGAGCAAGGGTCCAATGTCAATTTTTCGCGTGGTGGCCCATTGTCTCATTTCCCTGTTATTCCTTCCTGCCACAGATCCGGTGTACGTCTGCTTGAATCTGCTTCTGGGACCTAACACTATTGCAGTGAGCTATCTTTATGTGAAAACTATATTATCTTAATTAATAAAGTTTTATAATAAACATCAGTATCTGGTAACATAAATCCTGCCTCATTTTTTTTATATGAGAGTGACTTGGCTTTTCTTGCTCTTTGCAAGTACAATTTGAAAGAACTTGTCAAGTTACATGTGTGCACGCCATGCACACACACATCCTGAAACAAGCATTGGGAAAACATCAAATCTTGTAATACCAATCCGGGGAAAATGACATTATTACAATATTGAGTTTTCTATACATAAACATGGTATATGTCTCCATATGCCACTGAAGTCTTCTTTAATATCTGTCAATAATGTTCTATAATTTAGCAACAGAGGTCTTTCACACCTTTTGCTTGCCTTTTACTAGAAACTTCACTTTTTAAAATTTATTTTTTAACTTTTTTTATTTTTGTGTATTTGAAAATTTTTTGAGTTTATTTGAGACAAACGGATAAAAGCAAAATCTCAAGTGTCAGAAGAATGACAGTTTTATAGTTTCTTTTATACATTTTTAAAAATTTTTATTTTTATTGTTTATGCTGTTATAGTTGTTTCCACTTTTTCTCCCTTTCCCTACCTCCACCCAGCCTATTCTCTACCGTCCCCAAGCCAATCCCCATATTGTTCTTTATGTCCATGGGTTGCACATAAATGTTCTTTGGTTAACCCTTTCACCAACTTTCATCCTATCACCCCATTTCCTAGCAGCTTTCAGTCTCTTTTATGTATCTAAGCTTCTATTACTATTTTGTTTGTTAGTTTATTGTGTTCAGTAGATTCCACATATAAGTGAGATCATGTGGTATTTTTCTTTCACTGACTCATTTAATTCACTTAGCATAATTTTCTCCAGGTTCATCAATGCTGTTGCAAAATGTAAGAGTTTCTTCTTATATATTGCTGTGTAACTATTCCATTGTGTAAATGTCCCACAGCTTTTTCCGTACAGCTAAGGAAACCATCAGCAAGATGAACAGGGAACCCACTGTATGGGAGAACATTTTTGCCAATGATACATCTGACAAGGGTTTAATCTCCAAAACATATGAAGAACTAATACAATTCAATGCCAGGAAGACAGACAACTCAATAGACAGTTCTCCAAAGAGGGCATACAGAGGACTCGTAGACATATGAAGAAATGGTCAACATCACAAATCATCAGAGAACTGCAAATTAAAACCTCAATGAGATACCACCTTACACCTGTCAGAATAGCTACTACCATCAATAAATCAACAAACAACAAGTGCGGGTGAGGATGTGAAGGAAAGGGAACTCTAGTGCACTCTTGGTGGGACGCAGTATGGTGCAGCCAGTGTGGAAAACAATATGGAATATTCTCTAAAAAATTAAAAATGGAATTCCCTTTTGACCCAGTGATTCCACTTCTGGAAATACACCCCAAGGACCCTGAGATATGCACACCTATGTTTATAGCAGCACTATTTACAATAGCAAAGATTTGGAAACAGCCTAAGTGCCCGTGAGTAGATGAGTGGATAAAAGAGAAACTTCACATTTTTGATGCTATGACAAATAATACATCTCCTGCTCAATTTTCTATCCATGGCTGTTTATGTAAGTACAATAGTTTATTGATTTTTATATCAGCAAACTTGCTAAACTTTCATCAATTCTAAGAATTATGTAAATTCTTTAGATTTTTCTATTTATACAGTAATATCATCTGTGAGTAATGACAGCTTTGCTCCCTTTCCAGTCCTTATATCTTTTATTTCTTCTTCCTGACTGTAACTGTGAGGGTTCCAGGAGAATATCGAGTAGACAAGGTATACTTGTCTCATTGTCAATCTCAAAAGAAATGCTTTCAACACATCACCTGCTAGTATGATATTTTCTCTAGGTTTTTGTATATCTCCTTGTGGAAATTCCTGTGTACTTGTTTGCTAAGAGAATTTTATCAAACACATTTTCTGCAGCAATAGATAATCTGCTCCCCCTTTTACCTGCAAATGATGTAAATGACATGCGAGAATACTGAGTTTCCAATGTTACACCAACCTTGCATCTGTGGCACTGAGTCAGCTTGACAAGGGTGCATTACTCTGTTCAGGCAGCACTGGCTTGGTTAGCCAATATTCTTGAATTGAGATTGGCAGAAATTTTAATTTTCTCTCACTGTGTCAGGTTTTGGTATCAAGGTTATTTATTCTTTAAAATTTCTCCAGAATATTATATATAAGATTAAAGTTAGTTCTTTCATGAATATTGATTATTGTTCCCACAAAAGCCAGCTAGGCTGGTGTTTGCCTTTTGGGAGAGTTTCCATGAATGAGTCAATTTTTTCATGGTTATACTAGAACCATTTGCATTTTTTTCCTTTTTTCTTGTAGAGTGAATTTCTTAAGTTATATTTTTAGGAAACTGTCCCTTTTTCCAAATTTCCCATTTAGTTGACATGTTATTTATAATGTTGTCCTATTACCTTCTGAATGACTGCAGACTCTGTAGTGGGGGCTTTTTTGTGGGGCTGCTAGAGAAGCCTCACATCACTGCTTAGATCTATTTTCACATTAGGGCTTTTTTGCTGGATGGTTGTTTCATAATTCCATTCTTTAATTAGTAGGTTGAATACACAGAGAAAAATCTACCCTCTTCAGCTATTTGGTTACCCTCAGGCGCGCATATATATATATATATATATATATATATATATATATATATATATATATATGAGAAGCAGGTGAAATGTTTGAGTCTTGATCATGATGCTCGTAATCACAGTGCTCTGTTGCTTCTCAAAGAGCCAGCGCCACTGGGGATTGTGTAATATTTATTTACAATCCCTGTCATTGTGCTTTTGTTATTGTGTCCTCTTGCAGCATGACACGTCCCTCCCTTCAGAAGGTGAAATAAATAGTGCTCTGCCTGTCATCTCAGAGGTGAACTGTTGGGCCATGTCCTTTGGCAGCATTCACAGGGCGTGTGATAAGGCGTGAGCTGGGCTTCTAGAGCTGAGGTCAGGCACTCCACGCTGCCTACCCAGTGCTCCCCACAGTGAGCCTTGGAGGTCCACCTCCCACAGGCCAGGTCTTTTTTGTCCTAAAGATCAGGGCAGTAGTTTAGCCCTAACTGGTGTGGCTCAGTTCGTTGGACATCATCCTGCAGAGCAAAAGGTCACTGGTCCAATTCCCAGTCAGGTCACATGTCCAGGTTGTAGCTTTGTTCCCCTGCGAGGGTGTGTATGAGGCAACCAATCAATGTTTCTCTCTCACATTGATGTTTCTTTCCCTCTTCCCCCCCCCCCTTTCCCCCCTTCTCTAAAAAGGATATAAGATCAAGGAAGCAGTTTAAACCTTTAGCCTCTCCAAATGCAAACAGGTCTGACCTGTAACCTGGATGCCAAGGTGTTATGGGCGTTTCACCCTCCTACCCACACACCAGCATCCAAACCACAACTCTATCTGCACAGAAGCATCCAATCTCTCCCTGCTCTCTGCATCCCTGGCCTGGCCTGGCCTAGCCTGTATCACTGCAGCCTCCAACCTGCACCCCAGACCATGCTGCCTCCCTCAGTCCTCCAGGGGCCAGGCCCACCTACTACAGCTTCTGCATATCCTGTCAACTAAGAATAGGCTTTATATTTAAATGGCTGGGGAAAAGATCAAAAGGCCAAAAAAAGAAAAAGAAAAAGAACATTTTGTGATACAAGAAAATTCCATGAGACTTCTGGTCAGGATGGAGGAGTAAGTAAATGCTGTGCTCGCCTCCTCCCATGACCACGTCAAAATTACAACTATAATATAGAACAGCCATCACTGAGAACCATCTGAACTGTAGCTGAATGGAACTCCTATAACTAAGAATATAAAGAAAAAGCCACATTAAGACTAGTAGGAGGAGCAGAGACACCAAATGGGGTTGTCCCACACCACATATATTGTTTGAGGGCATTTTCTTTTCAAAAGGAAAAGCAATTAGATCATACCACTCCCAAGCCTTCCCACCGGATTAAATGAAATCCTGGCCTAACTTTAACTTAGGAAGTCCATGTGCCTAGCCCCACTCAGTCTCCCTCCACACTGCCTCTTCGAAGCTGCTGCCCGTGCTGAGCCCTCCCCTTTTGGCGTGGGCTACTTCCTAGAGTGAACAGGCTGTCTCCATGTCCCTCAGGTCTCAGAAAGGCTTTCCTAACTACCCACATGAGCCAAACATCGGGCACATGCTGTCCTATCACTTGATTTCACTCTCTAATCAGCACTTAACACTTTCTGGATGTTCCTGTTTATCTGTTCTTTTTCACAACCACCTCACATAGAACACAGGCTCTTGGAGGCAGCGACCTGGCCTTGTTCCGTATTGCACCCCAGGACCGGGCAGCAGACCCTCAGCCTATTGAGGAGAAGGTGATGGCAACGGATTCTAAGAATTTATCCATTCATTCTAGGTTATCCAATTTATTGGCATACAATTTGTTCACAGTAGTTTCTTATGACCCTTTGTATTTCTATGACATCAGTGTGTTTTTTTTGTTGTTGTTGTTCTGTTTTTTTAGAAGCATCTTTATTACAAAGGTTCTTAAGCACTTCTCTGCATGCATTGCAGAATGGGTATAACTTCAATTCACTGATATAACATATCAGTTTTAATGTCTCCTCTTTCATTTCTGATTTCTCCCTTTTTTCTTTAATCTAGCTAAAGGTTTTGTCAATTTATTTCGTCTTTTCAAAAACCAACTCTAAGTCTTATTTTTTCTATTGCTTTTCAATTCTCTATTTCATTTATTTCTGCTCTAATCTATTTCCTTATTTCTGCTAATGGGAACTTAGTTTGTTCTTTTTTGAGTTCTTTCAGGCATAACATTAGATTGTTTGACCTCTTTTTTCCTTTGTTTTTAAAGATTTTATTTATTTTTAGAGAGAAGTAGAGAGAGAGGGAGAAAGTGAGGGAGAGAAACACCAATGTGAGAAACCGGGAAGCAAATCCACAACCCAGGCATGTGCCCTGATGGGGAATTGAACTTGCGACACTTTGCCTTACAGGATAACACCCAACCAACTGAGCCACACTGGTCAGGGCATCTTTCTTCCTTCTAAATAGAGGCATTTATTGTTATAAACTTGATTCTTAATACTGCTTTCACTGCATTGTATAAGCTTTACATATGACATGATCTTTTTTTAAATATATTTTATTGATTATGCTATTACACTTGTGCCATCCCCCCTTTATTTCTCTCTGCCCTGTGCACCCCATCCCACCCCATTACCCACTTCAGTTCATGTTCATGGGTCATGTATATAAGTACTTTGACTTCTACATTTCCTATAGTATTCTTAACCTCCCCCTGTCTATCTTCTACCTACCATTTATGCTACATATTTTCTGTACCTTTTCCCCTTCTCTCCCCACTCACTTCCCTGCTGCTAACCCTCCATGTGATCTCCATTTCTGTGGTTCTGTTCCTGTTCTAGCTGTTTGCTTACTTTTTTTTGTGTGTGTGTTTGTTTTAGGTTCAGTTGTTAATAACTGTGAGTTTGTTGTCATTTTACTGTTCATATTTTTTTATGTTCTTTTTCTTAGATAAGTCCCTCTAACATTTCATATAATAAGGGCTTGGTGATGATGAACTCTTTTAACTTGACCTTATCTGAGAAGCACTTTATCTTCCCTTCCATTCTAAATAATAGCTTTGCTGGATAGAGTAATCTTGGATGTAGGTCTTTGACTTTCATGACTTGGAATACCTCTCTTTCCAGCCCCTTCTTGCCTATAAGGTCTCTTTTGAGAAATCAGCTGACAGTCTGATGGGAACTCCTTTGTGGGTGACTCTCCCCTTATCCCTTGCTGCTTCTAGAATTCTCTCCTTCATTTTAATCTTGGCCAATGTAATGATGATGTGCCTTGGTGTGTTCCTCCTTAGGTCCACCTTCTTTGGGACTCTCTGAGCTTCCTGGACTTCCTGGTAGTCTATTTCTTTTGCCAGATTGGGGAAGTTCTCCTTTATTATTTGTTCAAATAAGTTTTCCACTTGTTGCTCTTCCTCTTCCCCTTCTGGTACCCCTATAATTCGGATGTTGGGACCTTTAAAGATGTCCTGGAGGTTCCTAAGCCTCTCCTCATTTTTTTGAATTCTTGTTTCTTCATTCTTTTCTGATTGGATGTTTCTTTCTTCCTTCTGGTCCACTCCATTGATTTGAGTCCCAGTTTTCCTCCCATCTCTATTGGTTCCCTGTGTGTTTTCCTTCATTTCACTTATTGTAGCCTTCATTTGTTCATCTAATTTGTGAGCAAAATCAACCAATTCTGTGAGCATCCTGATCACCAGGGCTTTGAACTGTGCATCTGATAGGTTGGCTATCTCTTTGTCCCTTAGATGAATTGGCTCTGGGGCTTTGATTTGTTCTCCTGTTTGAGCCAGTTTTGGTGTTTTGTTTTGTTTTGTTTTGTTTTGTTTTGTTTTGTTTTGTCTGGTCGTGGCTGTTACAGAGTGAGTGCCAGAGCCTTAAGTGTTCACCAGGGCGGGGCAGCCCAGTTGCTAGGTTGTGATGCTTTATGTGGGGACGGGGTCCAAGAGGTAACAATGGCACTTGCTCTACTCTCTCTCAGATTCCAGTCCCTTCCCCTTCGCCTGGATTATCTGAGCACAAATGTGGGACCGCCTGGTCAGCCAGATGCCTTGCACGGCCTCACTGGGTCTGCACCATTGCCACCCCATGCCCAGGGCCCACCAGCCTATGTGCCTGGGGTCTGCTAACCACTGCCTGCATGCCTGGGATCTGCCAGCCGCTGCTATGTGTGCCCTCCACTTTTTCCTGCCATGACTCCGCCCCTCTTATAGGTCAGGATGAATGGTTGTTGGACTTCCATACAGTTCAATTTTCTATCAGTTCTGAATGTTTTCTTGTTCCTAAATCTTTGTTGTCCTTAATTTTGGTTGTGCAAGGAGGCACAGTGTGTCCACCTACACCTCCATCTTGGTCGGAAGTGTCAAGAAGATAAATCTTATGTTAAGTTATTAAGTATTCATTACTACAATTTAAAGAAAGTTCTCTCCATAGCTGGGTGGCTCAGTTGGTTGGAACATCATCCTGTGGAACAAAAGGTTGCGAGTTCAATCCCCGGTCAGGGCGTGTACAGGGGAGGGGGAGCAACTGATCCATGTTTCTCTCTCACATCGATGTTTCCCTCCCTCTCCCTTCTTCTCTCTCTAAAATCAATTTTAAAAAGCCCTCTCATATCCTTGGGTGAGGATTGAAAAATGAATTTAAAAAAATAAAGTAAATTTTTAAAAAGCTCTCTGTCCTCTCTCTTTGTGCAAAGAAAAAGCCTGTCTTTAGACTGACCTTCACAGCCAGAGCTTGCCCTCTGCCTCATCCCTACTGCTCTTCAGCTCCCACCCTGGGTCTTTGCACTTTTGTTCCTCTTCCCTGAAGCATTCCTCTCTAGATCTTTCCATGCTGTCATCCCTCACTTTCTTTTAAGGTCTCTGCTCAACGGTCACATTCTCATTATGCCTTCCTTGATTGCTTCCCAGAAACTCTACGCAACCCCCCTACACACACTACCTGTACTCCCTATTGCTTTCCTCATATTTTGCTTATTTTATTGCTTAAAAATATTTTATTGCTTAAAATATTATTGCTTATTTTTAGCCACATAACAAATCACCTTCTGATATGTCCTACACTTTGCCTGTTGATTGGTTTATGTTTTGCTATCTCCCACTAGAATTACAGATGAAGCTCCATTCAGGCAGGGTTTTTTTTTTTTTTTTTTTGCCTGTTTATTAGTGCATCCCCAACACTTGGGACAGTGCCCAGCACACAGTAGATGCTCCATAAATGTTTAATGAGTAGATCAATTGAAAATGAGCAAAACAGGCATTCTGGTTTTTATTTCAGTCTTGCAAGTTTGATTAGCATGAGAAATGCACCTTGTATTTCATCAGCTACACACGCACCTACAAACCAAGCAAGACACAGACATGAATAACAGGGACCCCAGTGCTAGCCCCACCTTTGGCATCTTTCTGTGCCTTCTGCAGAAACAGTATGCAATTTGTTCTTTTGAAGCTGGCACTGCCTCCAGTCCTGCAGGAGCACTAAGCAGCTGAATCAAGTGGACAGGGAAACTATGGCTCTTGTATACACAGAAGTGGTCCAGGGCTTTGGGGATAAAGATATTAGAAGCAAAGATCAACCTGAGAAACTGTTGTGTGTGTTACACCAGGGACAAAGACAGCTTTGAAGTTCTGAGAAAAGAACTCAGAAACCAGTTTGGACAATATCCGACTAGTCTGGTCCTTCTCACAGCCCCAGCAACATCACATAGCCCCTCATAGAATGGAACGAGAAGACACTTCACCTCTGGGGAACTCTTCCCCAAACCCAATTCCAGTGTAACTAACCATGAGAAAACACCAGACAACCTCACACTGGTGACATTCTACAGGCTACCTGGCTGGGACTCCTACAACAATCAGGGTCATGAAAAGCAAAGCAAGACTGAGAAGCTATCCCAGACCAGAGAGGAGGAGACTTGGCTATGAAATGCAGTGTAGTGGAATCCTGGACAGAAAGAGGACATTAATTAGAAAACTGGTACATGAGCTTACACGGTAGCTAAACTCACCTAAGCAAGGAGGCCCCAAGGATGATAAACTGAAGGGCAGAAAGGCCTCCTGCAAGCTGAAGCTATGCTTTTGTGTTGCAATTGATCTCAAAGATTGCTTGGGGTCTTTGGGAAGTCATGCTCATACACCTGGCCCTTCCATTAGCTGGACCCATTCTTTGCTCTATCCAGCAATTTCTGTAACTGTCTTTCGTGCAGCTGGGCCCAGGGCCACAAATATGCTCTATGCTGTTCTGGCTGGGAAGGTCCAATTTTTCAGCCCTTAGACTGGCTCTCTGGCATTCTCTCAGGCCATCACTTTCAGTGACTCTGCCTTATTACACATTGTGACGGCTGCAAGCAAAACCGAGAAGCACTCCTGCTATCTCTCAGGACAGACCTGATAGCCACACAACAGCACTGCACAGCAAAGGTGGGGAAACAGAATTTACACATAAATAAATGTGATCCAAACTATCTGCACTGTCTTCCCATCCACACTGCCGCAGGGACCTCAGGATGTGCCAGCCTTGCTCTCCTACTGGCCTAAGCATCAGGCCGGACAACCTCACCTGGCCACTCCTTCTGGGACCTGAGTGGATAATCAATGCTGAGAAACCAACAGGTCATGTCCGTGTGACACCTGCCAATACCCTGTGTCCCCCAGCTAGGTCATCTGCATATCAGTGACTCCAAAGCTGGGTCCAGGGACAGTGGGCAGCCTTTGCGTGCTCCTAAGGGAAGGAATCAGACGGGCACTG
Source organism: Anoura caudifer (assembly GCA_004027475.1). NCBI lineage: Eukaryota > Metazoa > Chordata > Mammalia > Chiroptera > Phyllostomidae > Anoura > Anoura caudifer. The sequence continues at coordinate 4,377 of PVKU01010949.1, read as the reverse complement.
AGCACAGTGCAAAGATCCCGAGGAGATAACAGGGAGTACATTGAAGGGAAATAAGCAGGTGCCAGAAGCTATGGGGAAAAACAAGGGCTTGACTGTGACCCAGAGAAGCAGCCCGCCAACAGGTCACAGAGGGAGGGACTGAGTCATCAGAGTTCAAGGAGAAGCTACAACTTAATCAGATGAAGAAGGATCTTTTCAGGGCTGACACCTTCCTTCATGTTTTGCTACATTATCTTTTCCAGGAAGTTTAATATCTGGGACATTCAAATTTCTTGGCCCTCCTCCTAATTAATGTCCTTATCCTATAACATGGCATAATATCTGCACAGTTGCTGGAGTCGACACTCTGAGGCTTTGACGTCACCTTTCTCAGCTCACCTGATGACCTGGCCCTGCCTCTGGGATGCTTTCTGCACTCACTCATCAGCCCCCAGGTGGACCGCAACTGACTCCACCTCCCGCTCAATTCCCTCCATTGCCAGAAGGAACTTTCTGAGGTCCCGATGAGTGAATCACTTGTGACCTAGACCATTTAGACTCTGTTGCTCTGTGTGAGGTCTGACCATTGATGAGGCCCTCAAGGCTGTTCGTTGTCTGGGTCTGCCCTGCTCTAGCCTCCCCTCTTTCAGGCTGCAGCCACTCCCCCTTCCAGGGTGCCCAGCACTCTGCCCTGCTCTGCTCCCTCAGCCAGGAAGACTCAAGACCCAGCTCAAAGATTGCCTGCTATGAGGCCTTCCAGGAAACATCCAGGGGCAGGCAGTCATGATTTCCTGTGTATATGGCCCTGTGGAGCATGGTCCTATTTTACTCTAACATTTCGGTGTTTTACAATAAACTGCTGAAAGGCAGTGACCCCGTTTGAGATGCCTGGTGCATCACAGCTGTTCAGTGGATGTTGTTTCATAAATGAATGTGTGTGAGGGGACAGTGAAAAAGGGGAAGGGATTAAGAAGTACAAGTTGCCAGTTATAAAAACAGTCACAGAGATGCAAAGTACAGCACAGGGAATAGTCGATGATATTGTAGCAACTATGAATGGTATCAGGTGTGTACCAGATTTATGAGGGGATCACTTCATAAGTTATAGAAATGTCTAACCACTATGATGTACACCTGAAACTAATAATATTGTACATCAACAGTAACTGAAAAAGAAATAATTTTTTAAACTAATAAAATAAAATTAAACAAATAAGTGCATGTGATGGGGGAGTGATGTGCACACTTAGCTGCAAATATACCTCTACATGGCTCGCAGTTGGGGACACTGGTTCCAGTACCACCACAGCCTTGGCTCTGAGGAAGGCATCTATCTCCTACTGGGTGAAGCTGGGAAGCTGCTCACTCAAAACAGAAAGACTGGAGCATCATTTGGGCTGGGAGCCATCAAGGGCATCTAGTAACCAAAGTTACTGTAACATGCTGGTCCTACAGGGTGGGGGGTCTTTTGTGCTATTTCCCCGAGCATTTGGAAAGCTAGTGCTAGGAACACACTTCGATGTCAAAGAAGATGATGGGGCGTTGGATGAAGTTAAACAGGTATCATGCCCTGGCCGGGTGGCTCAGTTGGTTGGAGCATTGTCCCAGACACCAAAAGGTTGCAGGTTTGATCCCAGGTCAGGGTACATACAGGAGGCAACCAATCGATGTTTCTCTCTCACATTGATGTTTCTCTCTTTCTCTCTCAAATCAATAAAAGCATATTCTTGAGTGAGGATTTTAAAATAAAAAGTATCTTTACTCAGAACTTGGAGCCCCTAAATTCCAACAGGTATGATGAGTGCCCAAGGGCAGGTGGTCATAGAGTTTCTCAAACACAGCTGACTCCAGAGTCTCAGGGCACAGCGGGACATGCCTGGGAAACACTGGCCCAAATGGGAGGGTGTTTACTGAATGAAAGACAAAGGACCCAGAATGAAGTATATGCTTCTTAGTCATTCATTAGGTCACTCTAAAACACATCAATCATCAGGATCAAAACTATCTTTCCCAGAAAGATCAGAAGAAAAAGAACACCTATATGGAATCAAAAACTTTTATTCAGAATAAGCATTGGCAAAATGAAGGTAGTTAGTTGTCTCAAAAATGCAGTGCCACAGAGTATTCAGAACGAGATTAGAAATAATTTTAAAAATATTTTGCTACAGATCAAAATGATTTGAAACAATCATTAGCTATAAAATGTAGGATACATAATCACACTTAAAAATAAAAAGTGATAATCTTGAGAGGATTTGCTTGCCCAGGTGGCAGGAAATCAAAAGCCCTGAGAATTTAAATGCTGCTTTGACACCCACACCCAGGGTACAATCGGAAGTGACTAGACTAGTGCTGACCAGAGACCATGAGGACTTGCATGCTAAGGTACCTCTGTGGTTGCCACCGTTTCGAGCAACATGACTAAGTCCTTATGATCCCATCAATTAGGACTTCCACTGAGGGGAGCGACAGCATTCAAAACACTTCACTGGGATGGCATCTGACTCTTTAGGTTGGCAAGTCTCATGAGACACTGCTCCCTCCACTGCCTCCTGGCAGCCAAGTGCTCAGGGTCAGCTGGGACTTTCACACACATGGCCTGGGTTCAAGAAAAAGAAAAGACAAAAAGAAAAAATAAACAAATGGGACTATATCAAACTAAAACTTTTCAGACAGCAAAGAAAACCATCAACAAAACGAAAAGACAACCTATCAAATGGAGAACATATTCACCAGTGATATATCTGATAGGAGGTTAATATCCAAAATCTATAAAGAACTCATACAATTTAACACTAAAAAACCCCAAACAATCCAATTAAAAAAAGGGCAGAGGACCTGAATAGACACTTCTACAAACAGGACATGCAGATGGCCAATAGACATATGAAAAGATGCCCAATATCACAGATCATCAGAGAAATAAAAATTAAAATGACAATGAAATATCACCTCACATCTGTCAGAAGGACTATCATCAATAAACCAACAAATAACAAGTGCTGGTGAGGATGTAGAGAAAGGGGAACCTTTGTGCACTGTTGGTGGGAATGCAGATTGGTGCAGCCACTATGGAAAGCAGTGTGAGGCTTCTCAAAAAATTAAAAATGGAACTACCTATAACCCAGCAATTCCATTTCTGGGTATATATCTGGAAAAATTCAAAACATAAATTCAAAAAGATATCCTTATATTCACTGCAGTATTATTTACAATAAAAGCAAGCCAAGTGCCCATTTATCAATAAACAAATGGATAAAGAAGAGATAGTACATATATACAATAGAATATTACTCAGCCATAAAAAAATAGAATGAAACCTTAGCATTTGTGACAATATGGATGGATCTAGAGGGTATTATGCTATGAAATAAGTCAAAGAGAGAAAGATAAATACCACATAATTTCATTTACATGTAGAATCTGAAAAACAAAATAAACAAAATAGAAAAAAACTTATAGAGAGACTAAAACTGATGGTTGCCAGATAGGAGAGGGATTTAGGGGGATGGGTGAAAAAGATTAAGGGATAAGAAGTAAAAATTGGCAGTTACAAAATAGTCATGGGAATGTAAAGTACAGCACAGGATATAGTCAATGATAGTGTAAAACTATGTATGGTGTTGGATGAGCACTAGACTTATTGGGGGGAACACTTTGTAAATCATATAATTGTCTAACCATTATGCTGTACACCTGAAAATAATATAAAATAGGACTGAATATAAACTGCAAGTAAAAACTTTTAAAAATAAAAAAGAACAAAGCAGCATGAAGAGGAGGTAATTTAGCAGAAGCATAACTATTGCTCAAAGACAAAAGGAGAGAAATAAACCCTCAGTGAATAAAAGCTTTCTGAACCCAGAGACTCCAGCTCCTTAGAGACAAGTCACAGTGAGCTCCTAGTTCACTGGTCACTGAGGACCATGGCAGAATTGTGGATAGCAAAGTTAGGGATGAGGGGCCATCAAAATCAAAGGCAAAGATTCTAGACGCACATAAAATGTCCCTACAACACAGAGCTTCCACTCAGCCCATACAACTTTCTGTAGTCGGACCATGTACCTGATGAACCTTTTCAACTGTGGCCCCAGAAAACTCTGGAATGGGTCCGAAAGTCTCGAGGACACGTTTCATGCTTTCGCCGTATCTCTCACAGTAGCTTAACATACCTGAAACCATAAGAACACAATAATCCACAAAATCAGCCAGAACATTAGAGAACTCCAACTTACCTCCTGTAAGTGAAGAAAAGGAGGAGATAGGCAGTGAATAGGATTAGCCAGCGCTGGGGACTGAGGGCCCTCACCATGAGTCAGTCACTCGTCAAGTTTTCTCTCAGATCTCAGAATCCTGAAAGCCCATGGGGCCTGCTGTTCTACCTTCCTCAGTGTACCC